>JAZHYW010005057.1:0-13416 GCA_037355805.1 Ixodes ricinus
CTGACACTCAAAATCATATTTTTTTATTATCCGAAACGATTGAAAACGGTGCCGGGACATTACCCTCAAAATTCGAAACTTGGGAATTCAGTATTTGTGAATTAAAAAAACAATTTCCAAATGCCGAATTTGAAGTTCCCGCGCGGTCCCCGCCAGTGCAGTGAGTCAACTTTTGCGGTCTCCTGCGACTCGACTTTTTCTCGGACCTCCGCTGACCCGATGCGAGGAGGAGGCGAGCTGGCGGGATAGAAGGGAGCTGGCGCGGGAAAAAACCGGTTTCTTCGCCGACTCGCCCATCTGCTCGAGCGCCGCCGAGTTTTCTGAGGGAGGACACAATTCTAGGAAGGGACATCTCACCGAACTCCGATTTTGGGTATTTCAAAAAGAGGGGCCGTAGTGCGTTCGCAATTGCGTTAAAAAACATGTTTTACGATTGCCGTTATTAAATGTTATAGAAATGTCGCCTACAAAGCTTCGAAATTTTCTGATTTTTGACGTCATCGATCAAAGAAGGGAGGAGGTAGCGGCGGGAGATTTAAACGCCAAAAAATAAAAAAGCGCGCGCCCGCGCGAAGAAATTTTTTTCGCGATGCGGTTTTTTTGCGTGTTTATGACTACAACTTGCGTCGTTTTAGAGAATAAAAAAAATACGACCTTTGGGGTGTCAGTTCTTGCCCCTTTAAGGCCCCGGGCCCGGAGGGGCTCTGCCCCCCTGGATCTCACCAGGGGGCTGACGAGCCTGCTCACCCTCAGTCCACGCCCTTGGACCCTGGAACTGCATTTCTACAAGAGCGAAAGGTTTGCAGGATTTCCGAGGTCCAAATGTGCGTAATACTCATAGAAAAGGCTCGTTTATAACATTCACAAAAAGTTTTTCGAGGCAAGAAGAAAGGATAATGCGCGAGAGAAATAAAAAAATATGCCCGGACCGCCGAGTTTATACTGCTACCCAATAGGTGGCACTCAGTGTGTCTTCTGGTTTAAGAAGTTTTAGGGAGCCCAGGTTTAAGAGGTCGGAAGAGGTGTGAACGGACCTTGAAGTGCAACCGATAAGGAGAGTGGCGCGATATTCGGCGGAGTGGCCGCCGAAGAGCGCGCGCGGCGTACGCGCAATGTGAAGAGAAAGGGGGGGGGGGGGGGCGTTTTGCGCGTGGGGAAGGCGCGCGCGTGCGGCGCCAGCTTCTGCATAATTAGCTGCTCCAAGGACTTTTTGACAGGTTTTCGATTTGCACCGAACCTGAGCTCACTGAACGTAGTAACTTAATGAAACTTTTCGTTTTCTCGAATTTCTCGCTTTATTTTAAAAGTTATAGGCAAATTAGAATTACAAAAACAAGCAAAAAATAACCTCCTTCATGACGTCGTAGGTCCTGGCTTGAGTGGCCGTGAACTAGAGGAGGGTAGTGAGCTCATCGAGCGCTTACGGCTGCCGCACTCCGTGTCGACTGCTCGAGAGGGCGCCACTAAAGCATGTGTTGGATAGGCTGTATGAAGCGGGCGGCCAGGGCGGCTCGCACTGCATTTGCTGCGCGATTAAAGACTAATTCGGCATAACACTTCATTGGCCAGCAAACGATAGCAAACACAGGGTAAAGATCAGTTCAGAACGGAGCCACTTCGCGCTGCCATACCGCCAAGGGCACAAATCGCCAGCCAAGCCCGCGCCGAAAGGCCTGCGGAACGCTCGGAACCGGTCGGATCCTCGAGCCGGTGAGACGATCGCAGCGCCGCCGCGTACATCCGGGACCTTTCTACGCTCTGCCGTTCGTCGGGGCCTCATCCCACTAGCCCTTTCTGGTATGCGCCACTTTTTCCGCCGCTTGGTGGCGGGTATGTCGACTGGTCATTTCTTGTTTCCGTACTTTATAAACTGCATTTGTTTCTTTTCTGATCTAAAATACTGAACAAAAACTACTTTCATACATAATTGAAACGGTTCGCGACACTTATATTCTGTATCTCGACTAAAAGAAAAGCTTCTAGTGGCTCTGACCAGTAGTAAGCCCAGGACCAAAGACGTCACACTATCACGCGCTTTCGGCAACGCGGGTCGCCCTCGTCAGGTAGAGGAGGTTTCCGCGTCGTCCGGTTAAAATATGACGCGCTGATATTTAGTTACTCTCTCCGTGCCCGCTGGCTTGCCCGAACCCCAAGAGACGCGGAAACCGCGAGCGCGCTGCCTACTTGGTCAGCTGCGCTCGCGGCAATATCCGATGTGACTGAACATAAATATCTCGGTGTAACCATATGACACGATCTCCGTCGCTCACAACACATTCAATACATATATATGTTCCTCCGTATCTCGTAAATATGGGCTTGTTACGTCGAAACCTACGACGCTGCCCCTTCCGTTCAAATTGCAAGCCTATGACTCCTTGGTCCGACCGAAGTTAGAATATGCTGGCATAGTATAGGGCCCAAATACCAAAAGTTGAGAGCCTTTCCACCCCGTGAAGAGGGAAGTCCAGCGAAGCTGGCACTCTGGTGGGATTCGCTATGTCGGGGTGGGAGCAGCGGCAACGGCGGTTTCATCATTGGCGGCGTGCCCATTCCACTTTGGGGCGCGCCGACGCTCCTCGTACTCCCGCTGCTCCTCTTGGGAACGTACACCACGGGCAGGACCCATGTGAAGTCTGAAGGCCCGTTCAAACTCTTGCGACCGAGTACGACCGAGAGAGACGAGATCTGTTACAACTTCTTAAATTTTTTTAGGACGAGGGAACACACTGGCATTGCGGCGCCATCTATGCGGTGACCCTGGAACTGCATTTCACAAGAGCGAAAGGTTTTGCAGGATTTCCGAGGTCAAATGTTGCTGTTCTGTGGGGTAGTGTTCTGCTTGTGTTCTGTATATTCTGTGTGTTCAGAGTCCAGACATGTATGCATATCTACCATGCAGCGTTCCACATTGCTTCACAAGTCGGGAATACTTGAAGTAAATTTTTTTTTTTTAGTTTGCTGGCTAAAGAAAGTTATAGGATAAGCCATAGAGAAATCTTTAGCCAACCATTAGGAAAGCTAAAGAGCGCTATGGCTGGACAGCGATAGGGCCATAGACAAAGCTAAAGAAGCCCATAAAGGCGACCATAAAAATGCTAAAGACAGCCATGGAAAATTCTTTAGCTAATTGGGCCAAATAGCTAAAGCCGACCATACAAAGAATTTTCTATAGCCGACCATAGGACATTTTTGTATGGGACGAGGAAGGCGTGCGGGTGCGGCGCCGGCGTCCGCAGCATTAGCTGTACAAAATTGTTGGTCTACTCTCGGTCTGACTCCGGAGACGATCTGCCAGAACCTAGCCATGGACAGCTTCACTGTGAAAAAAAGCTGGGCTCTAGACATGAAGTGCGTGTGTCGCCGGCGCTTCGTTCTTCTTTATTCAAGCCTCTTGCCACAGTTCCTAGGGCACAGAACAGGAGCGCTACGGTGTCGTCTACGCGCAAAATCTTCACGCGGTGGCCGCCGCTCTTGCCACTACAACTCTCTAGAACACTGTACTTCCGCTCGATGCTGTGGAGTACCCATGCAGTGGCAGACACGAAAGCTATCTCCGTGATAATGCACTTTTGGCACTTCTTGATTGGCTGCGTTGGATTGTAGCGTCGGTTTTAGTGGGACTTTTAGTGCAATGATATCGGGTAGGAACGTTTCTGACTTTACACAATAAAACTAGTGGAAACTAAACATGCTCGCACTCAAAAGTAATCCAGGATTTCGTCATCAAACTTTGCGATCCCCTCATGAAATATACTTCAGAGCGATTGCCACAGTTGGCCGGAGCACTGTGTGATTATTGAATTTGGGCTCGTGACAATCAATACCTCGACATGAATGCAACCGGGTAGTGACTGGTGCCCAAACACTGCGATGACGGAAATAGCCGAGCCTTGGCCATGTGTGGAACGTAGTGCGTGCTCTGTGCATTGCGAACCCCAGCGCGTGGATATGAAAAACGATGGCGGCATAATATCGGCTCCACTTCAGGTGGCCGGTTGTTCTGGCTGCAAGTTTAGGGGGTAAACACTGCTCAATTTACTCAAGATATTTCTTTCTACTGTTTTTGAACAAAAAAATAGAAAAAGACTTGAAACTTTTTCTTCTTCCGGTCGTTTATCTGTCGTCACCGTAGTGTCGGGTAATTCTATATTTATTGAAAAAAAAAAAAACTAAACCGTCTTCTATAGGTTATGAAGAACTAATTCTAAGCGGTATTTACGGATAGTACGCTGTTCCATCGCCCCTTTAAAGTGAAAGAGAGAATGCGGGGAATATATGAGAGGGATGAGGAGGAGACGAGAGCGCTCGGGGACGTCAGAATGCCGAGCTCTGATTGGATGGATTAGGGGGTAGACCTAAAGCTAGCAGCCTTTGTCTCCACTGCACTCGTCGAACGCTTTCAGAACGCCGGCGTCCGGCGTTTGGCCCTGGCATTCGAACGCGTTGAACGCGTGCAGTGGAGGCAAAGGCTGCTAGCTTTAGGTCTACCCTCTAATCCGATCCAATCACAGCTCGGCGTTCTGACGTCACCGTTTGCTCTCGTCTCCTCCTTCCCTTCCGTTTCTCGGTGCAGAAGAACACATCCGTCCAAGACGAATGGTAAAAACACACTTTGAAAAACATTTGCCTGCAAATGGAATAACTGAAAGAGTGGACTGTGACTTACGTGGCGCTGCCTGGAAATAAAACGAGATATGCCGATACTAAAATCTGCAGGATTGACCAGCCCTGCTCCGATCACACGCTTTCACGTAATGCGATACGTTTTTAAATGAATAAAGTTACCATCACCTGTTTCCGCGACGGCAATTACGGACTCTGATTCCTCCTTGTCTTGATCCCCTGAAACGAAGGTAAGCATGAGGGAGGGCCTGATGTCCGTAATCGCTTGCCTTTGTGTTCAGAACTCGAAAGAACCCGTGAGGTCACTAAATCGTAAAAATATATCAGCCAGACCGTTTGCTTTTATGTTTCTGTCTGCACGTAGGATTAACAAATTTTTATTTTCTTGCATTTGGCTCCTGAAAGCTATACACTCTCAAAATTTGACTATAGAAAATATGCCACCTAGTCACACAATTGCGAGGAGTTTCTTAGGACTACATTCATTAGAGGAAAGGGGGAGGGATTCGTGGCCGAGGCTGTCAACTCGATGTGTCAGACGTGGAGCGAGACCTCGCGTGCGGACCAGGATCTGCCAATCTCCCCTATCCATTTCGACATTCGCCATTGTTTTGTTTGGCAACAAGCTCAGCGGCGTCATCTATTGGGTAGCCCTGGCACACTTCCGGTACGGGTATATTTTCTAAAATTTGACGCATCATTTTTTCACCATAAGTGTGAATTATGTGTAAGCTACCATTTTCCGAAAATAGCGCGTAGATTTCATCTCGACACTACTGCGAAACCCGCCGTCAAGTTGGGAACCAGAAGTGCTTGAGGGCTCTTTGCACACTGGCGCCACCACGTTTCAGCTCACGCGAGAAAGAGCGCATAGATGATGACCGTCCCGGCGTGCGGTCGTGCCTGACTACCCTGTTACGCACGCCCTGGCTAGCAGTGGGACTCCACTGTCAAAATGTCTTATCTTCAGCGGAGACAGCAGAAGCCGAATGAGGCTCACTAATTTCCCCCTGTCTAAGCATACACGCGAAACACATAACTACTCCGTTATAATGTGTATTTGGAAATTTTTACATATCTAGGGGACGGATGGGGACCCTTCCACCCACGCCCGGCCCGCTTTGTTTTGATTCAGTACGTAATTTGTGGTTTAAAGTGTATATTAATGCGAAAGCATTAACTGTCCCATGGAGTGAAGCCGGCGTTATCGTTGTCTGTAGCAGCGAAAAACGGCACTTAAATTCCCATTGGCTGAGTGGAACGGCTCCTAAATTCCCAATGGCTGCGACGCGCCATGTGGCTCCATAGCAGCGACGTCATGGTAGCTAAGGGGCCAACCGAACTGCTGGCGGCGCAGCGGGAAAGGGGGGGGGGGGGGGAACGCGGGTATGCCCTGGCGTGACGTTAGGCCTAACGTTAGGCCTATCGTTACGCTTTGAGATCTAACGTCGTCAACCGGTACCTGCAGCTAGGGCGATGACGATCATGAGAGGACAGGTGATTTCAGCACGAGCCGCGCCAAACTTCGCACAAACGGCGCTGCGCCGAGCTTCCGCACCCCCGCCGCTGCCTTCCCCAGTGGCGCAGCAGTCATCAGCGAGGAGCACCCAGCGGCGTTCAATGGACCTTTTCCGAGAAGCGTTCTGCGCACGCGCGAGCGCCCGATGCCAAGCGGCGGAAGTCTGCACGAAAAATCGAGGAAATTCGGAAGGAGGCTGTGGATCAGCGAGTAGAAAACGTAATTGCAGCATACATATAATTGTGTTACGCAAAAAAAGAAAGCGGACGGAAAGAATAACAGGACGTTTAAGTGGACGCCACGGATGCCCCACTTGGACGGCGCGTTGGGCACGCCCCGCTGCTCAGAGGAACGAAGAAACTGGTAGCGTAGCTCCCATTATCGATTGGTAGCGCAGGTAGGTCCCTTCCTCGATTTTTAGTTCGTGCAGCCACCGCCTGGTGCCGTCGGTATGTGAAAAAGGTCCATTGGATACCAATGCTTTCGCATTCACAACTCATAAGAAGTGCTTAGGTGTCCTCGGAATTTCGAAAACAATCGTCATTTGCTGGCGCCAGAAAGCTCCTAAAATGAGCGCAGAAATGGGATGTGTAAATGAAGTTTCCTTTTTAAATCTCTCTGTCTCATAAAAATACACTGGTAAACCAAATGATGCCATCTTTTTACCTGACACAGCACTGGCACAATGTGTCAGTGCTGTCTACCTTTCAAGCGTGCGAACTGAGTTTTGAAAGAAATAAAGAGAGAAAGAAGAGAAGGAAGGAAGGAGAGAAGAAATGGTAAGGATGGAAAGAAGGAAGGGGAGAGAAGGAGGAGAGAAGAAAAGGAAAGAAAGGAAGAAAAAAAATGAGTTTGTCAACAACAACAAAAAAAGAAGGCGAACCTAGCTTTAGTTTCTGGTCAACTCAACTGAGTTTGTCAGTTGAGTTTTTTTGTTGAGTTGAATTTTGAGCTTCAGCGTTCGGTCAACTCAAATGCGCTGAAAACCAATATAACAGGAAAACTTTTAGGGGAAGATAACACCATCATGAAGAAGGAAGGACGGCCGAGAAAACGATCTTCCAAAAGTGTGCCTTCCGCTCGAAGCTGTGGAGTACCCATGCAGTGGCAGACACGAAAGACGTCACGTATAAGTTTTGTATACATAGCTTGCAAGCGTCGCTGATTGCTGGGTACTGACGTTTATTTCTACCTACTGGTGTCTTCGAGCTACAACTTCTGGGGTGTGAAACTAACAGCGCATAAAATACTGGCATGGCTGCGAAGGCGTACGTCACAGGCACGCTATGCATTTTATTTGTACCGGTGTTCGCACATCTCTATGTAATACAGTTTAAAAGAAAGCACTAGTTAGAAAGACTGGAGCACGCGAAGCTGATAAGACGTGATTTGCCACAGCTTTCGAGCAACAGCTTTGGCAGTGATTTGTTTCTTCAAAGGACTCTGTTCAGAGCAAGCTTATGGCACTCTCCCGGAGAGCGAGTTCCACGAGCTGGTTACCTGGACACTTGTTTTGCTTCTGCCCAAGCAATTCAAGTGTGTGCAGTACCTTGCATTATCGCTAGCTCATAGGTCCGCAACTTGGTACTCAATATAGGCGAAAAAACTCCATTCTGCAGTATTTTGATCCGGAAATAAATCAATTTAGTTGTTTGTCCCTGCCCGAATATTTTAGACATACACATGTGAACCACAACATGAAAACGGTCTTTGAGAGCATCGAACTAATTACGCAAGAAAGGTTTGAGTAAATGAAGGACAGGCTTACCCATTGCACTTGTTCTTTTCTTGTTCTCTTTTCTCAAAAAAGGCGGATGAGAAATCTTCAGTGTCCCTCGGGAGAGCTCGAGAAGTATCAGCACTGCAGGAATGCGAAGCGCGATGCTGCAGTAACCCTAGAAGGGTGGTGAGCCGGGCTAGTTGGTAAGCATCATACATGGTGAAAGTCAGCGAACAAAGTGAGGAAACTGTAGAAGAATACAGAAGACAGGATAGACGCTGACGTCTATCCTGTCTCCTGCATTCTTCTGCAGTTTTCTCACGTTGCTCGCTGACTTTAACCATGTATACTGAAGTAACCGCTTTGTCAGGAGACGTCAAGCTATGGATTGAATGGCGGTCAAAAGAAAATACAAATTTCAACAAAATGAAACGAATCGAGAATTCGGGTGGTCAATCGCCGGCCAGCCCTTGGCGGTGGCAGCGGTGACCCTCAACGCGCCAGCGGGGCACCGCGTGACCCTCTCCACCGGAATACAAAGCGCCGGCAACTGTCGTTTTTATTCGCCTGGGTCACGAGTGAGCTTTGTTAACTCCTTCCTCGATTAGTCTATGGTACCATGAGCACGCTGCATGCACCGACAACATAAATTACGACTCTTTGAGATGTGTATAAACACAAGTGGCATCACAGAAGTTTTCAAAACATTAACATTACCACAGTATGTACTACAGCTGACAGGATCTTAAATTATAAAATTAATGAAACGGCAGATGTATAAATTAGTGTGCTGCTGCCCGCACCCACGTCAAATTTTAAAAACAATTTTTGTTTGGATTTCCGATTAACTGTTGCCATTTTACTAGGATCCCAAGGAGGATTGCCAGCGTCACTTTCCATATTCTGTTTATTGTTAATACCTTTTTTGGAATCATCAGTCTTCTCATTCCGCCCACCCTCCTATAAATTGTAACGCGTATTCAAGTATCGAGCTGCATTACTATGCATGCTTTGTTTTTCCGGCGGTGTAATAACGTGTCTTTACAGAGTTGTAAAACAAAGTGATGTATGATGCAGCCGTGTCTCAGAGCAAACTGACCTTGCGCAGGCTGGACAAATTCTTCTAAAAATGTTGGCTTTATTTTAAAACATAAATTATCTTTCTCTTCATTGTTTTCGCTACCTTGTCTCCGAGCACAAATGGGTGTCTGTCTCGATAGCTTCGTTTGCCACTCGAACCCGCCATTTGCCGCTTTCAGCGAGCATTGTTTCGTTTGTTTCCCTTTCCCGATTCGGATGTGACGATACCGGATACAGTCTGGCAGACAAGCTGCCCGACCACTTGGAGCTCGAGCGAAAATCGTGCCAGTAAATCGCCAGCATACGCCTGAAGGCTCGTCCACACCCTTGCAACCGAGTACGACCGAAAGAGACAGAACCGGTTTTAAGCCTCTTGCGGCGTCTTAGGACCAGGCGCGCTGCTGCGGAGCTGGTCCTAAGACATCGTAAAGGATTGAAGACCGGTCTTGTCTCTCTCGGTCGTACTCGGTTGCAAGTTTGAACAGGCCTTGAGAAGCGCAATCCGAACAGCTTCTACCCGCCAGCCTTTGACCACGCGAACGCCATTGCCGAAGATATGGCAAAATATTTGCCCGGAAAGGATTAGCCAAAACGATGAGTCAGATGATCTGCAGAACATACCTTGAAAGGTGAAGAGAGCGGGAATGACGTGCCTGGCTTCAGCACAAATCGAATCGAACGACTATCGACACACGGCACGTGCGAACTACGCGAGACTTCCTGCCGCGTTGCACGAGCAAGGTAAGCGTCGTTGTCGTTTTTTCGGCGCATGAAACACCTAATTTCTGCCCAAGGTAGCATTGTCTATTACAAAATTAGAAGTAGCGCTAAAGACGAGGACAAGTGGAAGACACAGATGTGGTGGCTTTAGGGGTAGGTATGCCGAGCTCTCCGCATTCTTGGATAGTTCCACGTGCCGCCGCTTCATGACAAAAAGTGGCGCTGTAGCCAGGCTACCGGTGAATTTCTGCTCGAAAGGGCACGAGAGCGTCTCGTCGCATGGCGACAGTCGCTCCATGCAGGGGACAGCGCATTGTACGCGTGGTGCCATTGTGCGCCGCACGATGGCACCAGGCGCGAGGTACCAAGTGCCATCCGCGTCATGAACGAAGTGGCATGCATATCGATGTTCCTGTTCGGCACACTTCCCCTATACAGCTACCATAACACAGGACACGGACAGGCGCTGACTCACAACTAGGTATTTGGTGAGATACACGAAAAGGAAGATAGAAAAGCAGGAAGTGCAAGGACATATACGAAATGAAAGAAGACTAACCAAAACGAAAGAAAGCGACAATTACTTTTTGACTTCTAAAAAATTAAGGAAATGAAACAAAAAAAAGCGCTGGTCAAATAGAAATAAAAAAATTGATGACACTAAAAAAACTTTCGAATGAAAACCTACTCCAATTAATTGAAAGAGTGAAAAAGTAAGAGGAAGAAGAGGACTCTGAAAATAATCTAGTTAAACGAAGTTCTCACACAAAATATTGTAAGTAGTGCAATAGACCTATTGCTCTATTACCCAAGCATCAAGGAGAATGCAGGGATTGGTGTTCCACGCGCCGCACGTGCTGGCCTCAGGAGTAGTAACTTTTCTAAAGCAAATACCTAAAAGAAATGGCATCTTGCACGCGCGTTCGTCAACGCTTTATTTTGGTTATTTACTTTGAATCTTTTATACGGGGAAGGCGTGCGCGTGTGGCGCGTGGAACACAAATCCCTGCATTCTCCTTGATGCTTGGGTAATATAGCAAATGGTCTATTCCTTCGCCGATAAGGCTACCGACGGTGCACTGATGCATGTATACCCTTTAGCTGCTATGACTTTCGCCTCATAAATTTCTCTTGTTCTTCGATCACTGAACTTCCTTGGGATTTTTGTTCGATGGAATAGGAGAGTACACTTGCAATCTCGTACATGTAGGGCAAGATGTCCCGCCGGTGAAGACTTAAGAGACAGTGCATGCTCTCTCAATCTCATGTTCGCACACCGGCCAGGATAACGTCCGAAGCGCACCAAAGGGTGCGCTTCGGACTTTATCAGTGCGCCTTGTGTGCTTCGTGCAATGAACTATGAGGCAACCCCGTCTACATCTACGGCCTTGACATCGGCAGCAGCGTCTACATCTACGGCTGGTTCCGCAGGCGAACGTGGCCGCCCACACAAATACACCACAGCGTCCTTGAGTATCCTCCTCTAGGGCGCCGTTCTCGACGTTGTTTTAGAGGTAGATCAAACGTCGTCCTAGACGTCGTTTTTGACGTCGTCCTAGGCGACTTCTAGGACAACCTTTTAATGTACTAGACCACCTCGAGGACGTCGCCTTGACGTCGTCCCAGAGGTGGTCCTAACCATCGCCCTCCAGGCGTCGTTCTCGACGTCGTCCTCTAGACGTTGTTCTCGCCGTCGTCAAGAGAGGTCGTCCTAGACATCGTCCGAGATGTCGTCCGAGATGCCGTCCTCGACGTCGTCCTAGAGGTCGCCCAAGGCGCCATACTTGGCGTCGATCTTTACCAAGTCGTCCTCGACGTCGTCCTAAACTTTAACGCGTGCAGAAACATTACTCGAAAACATTTCTCCTGCGGGACTCTAATTCTTTCGCCCTTCAAGTTCCTACACGTAAACAGTCTTAAAGGGACACTCAAGTGGTTTTTGAGTTCGTGTTTTGATGATGACAGCTGAATTTAGACGCCCCAAGTATCCCTAAAAACCAAATAGTATAGTCATACGGTGATTATTTCTTTAATAAAATGTAATTGAAGGCCGCCAAACCTCGGATCCATCCGAAAACGAAACCACTCTCATTGGTCCTCGCACGCTTATCAAAAGTATCTCGGGCCAATGGCGTTGGACGACGTTCCGTCGCGCAGTGATCCCGAGGTAGCCGCATCGGCCGAACCTCTTTGTCATTCGAGCTTCGATCATGGCGGCGTTCTCTACGCTCGAGGACCTGATGCCGTTGGAGGTTGAAATTCTTCGGCGGACAGCCGACCTGGGGATGATATCCTATGACGCCACTCCGACGTGCGATGTGGACGATAGCAGCGCTTCGGAGTCCTGTTCGGGTTCCGAGGACGATGAAACGCAGACCTTTTCGGGCGTTCTTCGATTTGCGGTTGGGGCAAGTCGTAACCAAACCAACGTTTGACATCGCAGCGTTACCTCTGTTACGTGATGTCAAACGATGTCGCCACGTTGACTTTCGCCTCGGGAGGACGGGGGGAAGGCTGGTTCAGACATGTGCAACGAGCGCGTACCTACGACTGCGTCCGTTGCAACCGGAGCGACCGGAACGACAGCTCTGCGCCGCGCGTACACACCTGCAACCACTACAAGCACAGCGGGTCGCCGTCAGCTGTTTGAGCGGCCCCTCTAAAAAGGGGACGCACTGCTACTCAATGCCGTAACAGAATAGAGACAGACAGTTTTCTATAGCCTAAAGCTTTATTATTGATTTTTCTTGATAGGCTTGCAGGGTACAGTGGATGAAAAAAAGAAAATAAAAAGATGCCGTACGCCGTCTTGGACGATCACGACTCTGTACACGACATTGCAATAGTACAAATATCGCCACACGCATTTTCTACGATTATAAAAGACAATGTAATCTTAGCAGCGATATAGCAACGTAGAAATATGATTTCGTGATCAGATAGACGTTGCGAGCGTTCAGGATTGCTAAGACTAATAACTTTTCTCCGGTGATGAAAACGCGTGAAACTTCGCGTCCTTTATACGGTACGCGCCAGTAATACCTTGAACTTGAGCACACGCATGAAATGCGCCAAATAAGAAATCCGGGCGATGTTCGAGGACACAAATGCTTAGAAAGCACCACTGTAGTCGAAGTAAACAAACACGACGGCACGGGCGTTTCTGCTGTCTTGAGAGTGCCGCCACGGCATCGCCGCACGAGTAGGTGGGTCTTCCCTTCTAGTACGTGCTGGGTTATCATAACGACACACGACGAAAATTCACAGTCAAGGATAGCGCTTTTACGCGGAACGATGAGCTTCCACCACGCCGACCACGCCAACGATCACCACCGACGCCATGTGCGCGCAGATACGTGCGCTTCCGCGCATCCCGGGGGAACGGGAAATTCACCCCCGCGGAGGAAGGCGAGGAGAAAACGTAGTCCCTTGTTTGTGAAACGATAATTGCAGTATCGCGTATTCTAAACTAGAACTATTTTACGTCTTGTGAAATTATCATGCACAACATATTTAAATAAACTGAAAATTGTTTCTTTAGCGAAACTTTACAAAGGCCGCCAAAATTTTCAAACATACGATAATTTCATTGGTCCTCGCAAGTACAGGAAAGAGTCCGCGCGTATTTTATTCCTGCGTGATTAATAGGCGGTTCTGCCTTTTAAAACTGAAGATACTCATTCACTGACACTTCCTTAACGCCATCGCACCAACAAGTAGCTTCTCCAAAAACCGCTTGAGTGTCCCTTTA
>JAZHYW010005058.1:0-12380 GCA_037355805.1 Ixodes ricinus
TCGCGCTGCAGTGGCACTGCAGCCCAGCTGGAAGTGCAGCGACGCAGTCGAGAGGACTAAAAGGAGGCTGGAGGACTGGTGGCAGAAGAATGCAACAGTAGTGCAGTTTTTTTCTCTCCGTTTTTATTCGGCTAGGTATGATTTCTATTCAAACCGCCCGCTTCAAGGGAACAGCCTACACAAAATCATCATCATCCATCATCATCATCATCATAATTTTTTCGGCTAGGCAGCGAGCATGGTTTCGGTATCGCCTGACTCCAGAGCGAACAGCTACAACATAATCATCATCAACTCGCGCTGGGCGCTCGGCCATCTCGGCGCAACTGGCGCGGCCGGCCGCTCGCAGCTGAGTGCTAATTTTATTTATTTTAACATCAATTGTAGTTTCAGTTTTTGGTTTACGATTTAGCATCCTATTGAAGAAAAAGACCCAATTATTCTCCTTGGCCCTGGTCCATAATAGCAAGAGAAGACGGAGACAAAATAGTAAATATACCAAAGAGTGAGCCAGCGCTGCCCTAAGTTTGTCTTTCTTTGTGTGCGTGGACCTGAGTAACTGCTATGAGGGTGCGCTGTTCCGCCTGTACAGCACCACGTCATTCACTAGCCTTTGCGGTGCAAGGAAGCCGATGCACCCGGCTATCTTAGCGCTGTTAACGCCAGGGATGACACTGCACTATTCGATTTGAAGCACTATTCGCACACCCCTACTGGTATCACAATAGCAGACGTCAAATCTCTCGCGGTCGCGAGCGATAGGGTCAGTCGGCAGCGCTCCTCGCGGTCGTTTCGGTGAAGGGGAGGAGGAAACAGGGAGAGGGCGCGGCAGGACGCGCGCCACTCTCATGGCAGGCATCTTAGCACACGGAGGCGTTGCTCGGAGTAACACTGTGCAGAGTGGCGTTCGTGTCTGTGATTGGCTCATGGGAACTGTAGCTTCCTCTGTACTGGACAGTTTTAGTGATACGGAGTATAGCTGGACTCAAATGAAACAAGGAACCGCGATGCCTATGTAGTACATTTGTGTGATGACACAAAACATGGCGTCAGAAGTAGAGGAATTCCGAACATTCCACGCGTACGATGAGGTAACGTCTGCTGCCTACAACATAGCGAGTGGAGCACTGCAAAAGTTGACGGCGGCGTCGCTTATGACGAGGCAGAGAACTACATGTGGCGAAATATCATAAGGTGACGACACGACGTTCCGATGCAGCAGCGCGATAGGGATATACCTCACCGTGGAGGACTCTGACCAAAACATGGTGATTCACTATGCCATAATGTTGTGCAAATTGCAACTCACAGAGAGCCCACCGTCGGGGGGCGCATTTGTGAAAGGGGTCTGCAGCGCGTGCCACGTGCTTTGAACGGAGCTTGCGCTAGCGCATTTCTCCGCGTTCTCCGATATGCGGTGTACCAACACACTGGGTCACTGATCTCCCACTGCACTTGGTTTTGCCTAGGGTGCCTTCATGTGCGCTTTGCTTGGGGTGATGACATCTGGCCATTTGTTTCTAACGTTTATTTTTATTTTTTGTTCTCAAGCGCGTGAAAAAGCGTGTCCCTGCACGTGCTCGTGGCGTTGACTGTGCTACGGCGACATTTTGTTTCATGCGATTTCTTTGTATTTTTCCTGTGAGCGCGTGCTGTCGGCATCGGGTGCTACAAACGATGGCATCACCCTAAACAGAGGGACATCGAGGCACTCTAGTTTTTCTCTTTTCGCCGATGATCGCACTAGGACAGGAACAGAACGAACTGTATGGGGGATCGGTGGCCGACTGGGAGAAAGAAGACGCCGTTCCGAACGGACGCGCTTTATGTTCTCCAAGGAAAATACACCGGCCACTGGCCGAGGAAATGCTGAGGCTTCGGCCAGTTCTTCGGAAACCATGACTACTGAATACCGGACCGTCTTACCTCGTCTACCCACAGGTAATTTGAGCCTAAACTCTGTTTTCCTGCATGGAGATCTTGCCGCGAGACCCTACCGCGCACCTGACTTCCGTGATGCCTTACGAGGAGTGGTTGAGGCTCAAGATATCATCGGAATCGGCCAATTCCAAATGAGCCACGTATGGATGGTAACTTGTACTAACGCTTTGGCGAAAGCCA
The DNA here is from genome assembly GCA_037355805.1 of Ixodes ricinus. NCBI lineage: Eukaryota > Metazoa > Arthropoda > Arachnida > Ixodida > Ixodidae > Ixodes > Ixodes ricinus. Next base: position 2,122 of record JAZHYW010005058.1, read on the forward strand.
AGCTCGTCAACAAGGCCGAGCTCTGTGTGAAAGGACACAGATGCATAGTCATCGACCCAGACACCAGGGACGTTAAGCTCAAGTTGTTGTGGCTGCCGGTCCACATGGAAAACAAGCGAATCGAAGAGGCGCTAGCGCCCTACGGTACGGTTCGTTCAATCGTTCGCGAAAAGTGGAGTTGCCCAGGGATGGAGCAAATGGAGACTTTAAACAAGGAAGTAACGTTAACACTCCGTGAAGGGATGAACAGCACCCAAATCCCGCACCAACTCACGGTTTTCGGCTGCCGAAGCCTCGTGATCGTTCCTGGTCGCCCTCCGCTGTGCCTCCGATGCAACCGGATCGGGCACATACGTCGAGAGTGCAGAACTCCTCGGTGCGGCGAATGCCGCCGCTATGGGCACCCTACAGACGAATGTGTATCGACATACGCCGATAAGCTCCGACAAGTGAGAACCCCTCTTGATGACGTCGTTCAAGATCACCTAATGGACATCAGCGAGATGGTTGATGCTACAGGAGAAGTCATCGATCCCGTAGCACCAAGGACAGAACAGGAAACTGCTTCCCAAGAAGCCCAAAAGACCAATCCCGTCTCACACGATGTCTCCTCTGAGCCAACCAAAGAAGACTCTGCGATGACCGCTACAGCAACCATGCGAAACTGGTCAGAAGACGAGTACCCTCTCTTGAAGGTAACAGAAGAGCCGTCCTGCAGCCAACAGCCACTGCCTCGCCGGGAGCGTTCCACCACATCCAGTGGAGCATCTGTCAAGAGACCCGCTCCTAAGGCAGAGTCGTCCCAGCCCTCCGGAATGGGTGCCGAGAAGGAGAGCAAGAATGACGAGGGAGGGGAGGCAAAGCGCAAGCCAGCAGCGCTCCGAGAAGACCCTTACAGCCTGGCTTCACAGCCAGACAACGAGGTGAAAGACAATGATGTTCTACCTACATAACAACTAGTAGCCCATGGCACGCCCTCCACTCAGCTTCGCTACCCTCAACGTCAGAGGACTGTGCTCACGTGCGCGACAGTCCCAAGTATATAGGCTCCTCTTAAAAGAACAGATAGACTTTGTTGCCATTCAGGAAACAAAGATATCGTCTGATGAGGACACCGCTCGAGCACTGGACCCTTTCCTCTTGACATACGAGGTATGTGTCAGTCATGCAGTCATCCAGGAGACTGTGGAAGATAGAGTCTCTGCACTAAATTTAATTTCTCGACGGCGCTTGAAACCACCGATCACCGGTGATCGATGGCATATGGTAGCGGTCAGAAAAGAGTTAAGGCGAAAAATATTTCGTTTGACACTGTTTTACAAAATTCACCCCGATAACCCTAACATTAGAAATAAACTATTTCCTCCTCTCACTTAATGTTGTCCGAGATTAGATAACAGTTGTAAAATACAACCGAGTTATGTATCCACCACTCCTTGCGCTAACTCTTCCATATCTTTCACACTAATTGAATGGAACGCTTTACCCCGACAACATAGTCACAGCTTACAATACATACGTGTTAAAACTATTCTAAGGAAATTTTGGAATCAACAACGGACTAGTATTTTTAAATGCAGTGCGTTTGAACTTTTAGTAATTTTTTTATGTTTTGTAGATGCTTTTTTTGTCCTGTTGTTCATGAGTGTAGGAGCTGCCCATCCCTTTTATAATGCCAAATAGGAGCCGCCCTTCTTTTGTGTAATACCCTGTTCCATCGCCTTCAAAATTCTAATATATAAATAAAATAAATAAATAAATAAATAAATAAATAAATAAATAAATCAATAGGTACATAAATAGATAAATAAATTTTGTCTCGTAATTTTGATTACTTGACGTAATTCAGTTTTAACAGAATTTAAAAAAATAATACAATTCTAAGCATTACATTTTATGTGAGCATATACCCTTCTCTTTCTACAGTAGCGTTACCACGGTCTGCAGCACCCAAGGCGGCTGCCCGCTGCAACACCCCCTTACCCCACCCCACCGCTCTCGTGGCCGGCAGCGACACCCCTTTCCCCCTTTGACTGCCCAGCTGCACTACCCCTTGAGCGCTGCACCCGGGGCCGGGAGTCCGTCCCCAGGTGCAGCGCCCTCCCTAGTGGCCCCCACTGTCTGTAATGCCTACTTGTTTACTTTATCGTATCCCACAAACCGTTCACATAAGTAACACGTGGAGCGTTGAAGAAAAATGTTGATATCTGATACTGTGGTCGAATTGAAGCTACACAACAAACTAGCGCACCTAAAGAGAAACGTAATAAGAGGCGACATCAAAGTATAGCTAAAGAATGGCTTTTGAATTTTGACGCTGCTTTAGCCTCAGCCGTGATTCACCAGTCATGACTCACTTCGCGCCGTTTGAAAGTTATGCATCGCGTCTGCGTATTCGCATGACTGAAGAAAAAATCGAGCTGACTGGCGTCGACTGGTTCTGCGGCGGTATTCACGAGCGCGAAGCTTGAGCTCGGGTGACTATCTAGTCCAGACTAACAAAGCGATGATGGTAAAAGATGGGTCACGCATACGCGTGCTAAACACAACGCTGCGCAAAATAGGTCTCTCTTATCGTGTAAAAACGTAATATTGCAAGCGCTATTAGGGAAATAAGTTTCGACTATGAAAGATGAATTGTCCGAGACAATGTTTCACAAAGAAACATGTAAGAAAAACGCAAGGGAAAAACCACGAAGCCACATTGCCAGCGACACAAACAAATGTGGAAGCGCCGGTAGATGCGTTTTTTTCTCGTCGTCAGCGCCCTGCAGAGATCTCTTTAGCGTTATCTCTGACCATTGAACATGGCTCTTTACCCAATATTTGCTCCTCCAATTCTTCCTAGGTGTGTCCCCCAGCGTTACGTGACAGTAAGTGCTTCGCTTAGCGCTGGCGGTCAGCGGTGATACGAGTCAGCGCCATGGCCGACTTTTTTATAGTTACCGCTAACACACCGGCTAAATAGCCGCGTATCCCATGACTAAGATTTGTTAGTCGACTTCTTATCACGTGGGGCGACTTATCCCTAAACGCGACCGGTGAATACCAAGCGCCACGTAGCGGTGACTATCACTCGCCCTGTTATCATTTCAGTCAATGACGTCGCTAGTCACTGGTTAAACAGGCGCTCTTTGTACCTGGTGAATACGGGTGTATGACTCAAGAAAACATAAAAAGTAATAAACCACCAATAAAGCAAGCGAAATGGTATTAACTACAGCGGGGTTGCAGCTTTACACACGCGAACAACTAAAAAAAAAAAACGTACATATTAAAGATATAGCTATATAACGACTTTTTAATTTAACATACATTTTATGACACTAGAAAATGAAAAAAGAAGGAAGTTATAGAGCGTAAAGAAAGGAGCAAAAGTGCATAAACTGTGGGGTCGCACCCGAACACAGTGAAGGCTGAGGTTCGACTGACGTGCTTGGGCGCACCAGATAAAGTTGGAGGACTTTCGAAGGAAAGGAGATAAAATATAGTACGTATCTTTTTAAAACTTTGGCACCGGAAAGCAAGCTTTTGGCTTTCTGCAGCCGTGCAATTTTTATTTCCCTTCACCAAGCGATATTTGATGAGCAAACGCCCATTTTAAGATTATTTATTCCAACCGAAACTAGATTTCCTGTGTCACTTTGACCAACGTAATATTAACAATACTCAGGACTTCTCCTCGTCGTCCTTTCCCCCTCTCCTCCTCCTCCTTTCTTTCTCCTCCCCCTCTCCCTCCCGACCACCTCCGTGCCCTGCCCTTCTCCTGCCTGTACTCTCCCCCTCCTCTCGTCCCTCCCTTCCTCCACCTCCTCCCACAGTTTCCCACTAAATTTAGCTGAAAAATTGACGCCACGTGACCTCAACAGCAATTCGATTCCCCGTTAACGGGGAATTGAATTGCTGTTGCTATCACATGACGTCAATTTTCCCCAAACCTAGCGGAGAAAATGCATTTGTTCCTTACGTGACATGCACTACGTCATGTGACGTTATTTTCCCCTATAAATTTAGCGGGAAACTGAATTGTGTTAGGTCACGTGACGTAAATATTTCTCGCTAAATTCTAGCGTGGCTACGCCGACGCCACGAAACAGGGAAACGGGACTCTCTAAGAGCTGCGCACCAAAACAGGTTATCTTTTAGAAGGGTAAAAGCGCCAACTGGAACACGGACGAAACAAAAACATGTACGACAAGGACAGGCCTTGTCGTACATGTTTCTTGTTTCGTCCGTGTATCGATTCGCGTCTTTAACCCTTTGAATGACATGAACCAACCACACATAATTAAAGTTTTATTGCAGGTTATCTTCAAAGCTAACCAGAAAAAAAGTCGCCTCCAATTTTCTCTACGGACCTCTCTTCACGAGCGAGGACTTGCGCCCTTGGGTGATTCATGTCCAGCCCATAAAACATGTACGCAGTACGCACAGACAGAGCGATGGGGCCGCGCCTAGCGGGTCACGACAAGGTAGAGAAGGAGGACGCTCCTCAATTTGCAAGACTCGTTCCGGCAGCCTGATACAAAATGGCCAAGCAGTTCCTCGACCAGTAATGTAGCCAGGAATTATTTTTTCATTTTTACGGGCGAAGCTTTTTAGGGTCTAGCCTTGTCCGTCCGTCCGTCCGTCCGGCGTCCGTGCTCCATCGATTGCCATCCTATCTGTCTTCTTAAAAAAAAAAAAATTCCGCAGTCGACAGGATTCTGAACCTGTGCGGGGAGACCCCAATGGATTTCTAGTCCATCGCCTCTAACCACTCGGCCACGACTGCGGGACGAGTAGGGGACTTTGAGATGTGGTAGTAGCTCAAGAGCTGGGGATGTCATGGATGAAACGTTGCATGAGCCGCTCAACGTCTATACAGGAGAGGGCGCTGCGCTCCAATGCGTATATAATCGCGTTAAACTTTGCACGCATTGGCTCAATGTTTATAGACGAGAGAGGCGCTGCGGTCAAAAGCTCAAATGCGTATATAACTACGTTCCATACCGCACATTCTCTGTCTGAATGCGTTGACGGGCTTCCATGCGGATCCGAGCTGATCTGCTAGGAGAACCACTGGCTCTGCATTTCACCGACCATAAAGCAGTAATAATGAAGTCGAAACACAACCCGGAACTCAGCACTACCTATGAGCAATAAAAAAATCAGCGCCATCAGCACTACCTATGAACAGTAAATCAGTATCATCAGCACCACCAGAGCTTCGCCCCAATCAACATCATTCACCACGTGGAGATGCGGTTATTTATTTTTTTGGTGGGGGGGGGAGGGATGATGTTACTGGGTTGTCCATGACTTGTGGTGCGGAAGGGGACAAAGGCGGGTAGAAAGGCATGTGTATGTTTTAGGTTCGGCTGGATTTCGGGGGAGGGGGGGGGGGTGAAGCCGCATAAGCTCCCCCCTGGATACGCCACTGTCCCCGACGGATATGTCGCGAAGGGTAACGGTGATCTCGCCCACCCGCCCATGAAAACGATCTTGATGAGTGCTGTGATTTCACGGAAAGCATTGGGGCAGACTCTACAGGCCTTTAAAAAAGCTATGACGGGTCTCTTACACCGTTTAGGAATTCTTGACGGGTACGTCATGCCGTTTAGAAAAGTTCAACGAACATCTCAAACCTCTCAAATATTCTTACAAAGGTATGTCGAAACATTTCGGAAATCCTGGTGGGTCCCATAGACGTATTTTCAATTGGGTGCTATGGCAATGGACAAGTCAAGTGAGCGGAATGAGAGGAAACAAAACTGAAGGTCAGTTAGGGCAGCGTTTATGCACAGCTGCTGCAAAGCGTTGTACAGCAACTGACCACGCTCCGACGATAAATGCTGAGACACACGTGCGAATAACCAGTCAAATAACACACACCAATTGAAACACGCAAAACATTGCTCCTCACCATAAAAAAAAGCAAGAGTATTTATACCACATAAATCTAAAATTTGATTTTTAAACATAATATTCTTTATTTCTGCACAGGAACGTAGCCACGCACGCGCTTCATTAAAACAAAATATAAAAATGCTGTGACAGTATTTTCGCATGCCCCAGTTGAGCTTACGGTAATTTTGTCGTACGTGTGTGTCAACCTTAAAAGAGAAACATATTGCATCCGATAGATTACCAAAGCAAAATATAAAGTAGTATTCTACAGTGGTTCCACTTGCTTCCAAGTGGTGCACAGAGATTACAAATGGTACTACTGAGATTGCAAGTGGTACCACTTGGGTTGCAATTAGTACCGCTTGGGTTGTAGTGGTTCCACTGCTATCACTTGGAGAGCAAGTGGTCTGACTTGGAGTGCAGGTGAAACCACTTGGAGTGCAGGTGATACTTCTTTTTACAAAAGATGTGGAGCGATTGAATAGTAAGCTGTTTTACTGGTAGCCAAGTGATTAGACCCAAGAAATGTATCGAAAGGTTTTATGCGAAAACGTGAGTAATGTACTACTGTGTTTCCTGTGAAAGAAAAAGTGTGGCTTGGAGGTCCTGCTTACTAAAGAAAGAAATAGAGGATGGATGGAGTAAACAGTCCCGTCATTCACTGTGGCTAGGCCAGGGCTAACGTTGGCCAGGACCTTCTAGGCACCATTCCTCAGCCCAGCACGCGCACGTTCGTCGCTTCGGAAAGCGAGCAAATCACGCTCCATACGCACGAAAACTGAATAGGAAACCTGCCAGGAACACTTTTTTTGTTGGGAAATGTCTATAAACCTTCTGCAAGTGGAATCCCGGCTAACCTCGAACCGCGCGCCGGGGCGAGGCGGACCTACTCTACAGCCAGGACGTTCACTGCATGTCGTACCGGGCATATGAAAATTAACGCAAAGCTTACAAGAACTCAACGAATGCTCTGGACTGTAGGCCTTTTGATCTACCAAAGCTTCTCGGACCTTGGCCTGCTAAGAAACATCGAGCAGCCTTAAAAACCTCTCTTCAAATTCCTCCGAGGACATTGACTTGCTGACAGTGCTATAATTATTTTTCTCATCTTTCTCTCATATCTCATTCTGAAACTAGAGCCCTATCGTGTATATATTTTAACATTTCATCTCATCATCAATGACCCTTTGTCGATCGTCTATCTGTCCCCCCTCCCTTTCCCCACCACAAAGAAGCCTGTTAGAGCGCAAAGCTCAGACTAAACTCTCTGTTTTAATAAAAGATACTCTCTCTCTCTCTCTCTCTCTCTCTGCCGTACAATGTTGCCATGCGTCTTTTGCTGAAGGATAAACTACTAAGCGCCGAGAGAGAATAAAATAATTATTTATAAAACATACAGGCGATGTCTCCGACCGCGAAAGAGCACAAACGATTAAATGAAATACCTAAACAATACGCGAATCGAAAAATTTTGAAAAATATCTACTCTCAAAGCGCTTATCAGAATGCGCCAAAAGCCGCATGACCATTGCATCAACGATGGCTGCGCAGGTAGCGACTCTGGTTTCCACGACTTGCTGGAGCCTGGAACAGAGGCTGCGATCGTCATAAATTCAGCTCCAACCTTTAAACATGCCCCCTCCTACAATATTTATGTAACGATTTTGTGTGGATACCTGTCCCTGCCTTCCGAAACAGTAAGAACGTCGGTTGCGCTGGTCGTCGGCGATGCAGCAGTTGCCGCCATCTTGTCCTCGTGCACCCGAATGACATTATGGTGGGTTAGAAGGGGTGTGACAATCGCTCGCTTGGTCAGGAGAAAATGGCAAGGCTGTTGCAGCACGCAGCGTTAGTATCGAACACGACCTACTGTAATCTGACCTGCCCACAGAAGAATGTGCCGGCGCGCACCTTGAAGTACATGGCTGCGGCCGGAGCGTTTCGTCGCTATGACTCCCTGGTGCTGCATAAAGGCTTTTTTGTTTCCTAAGGAATTCGCATACCAATCGAAGGCGCGCAAGGCGCGGCGGCCTTAAATTCCTCTATCCGAAAAGTGGTGTCATTAATTGTTGTGGAAATGCTCGAGACACGTGCCGCGCGCCACTTCTGGGAAGAACATGGCGTCGCAAAATCTAGCTCAGTGCTGCGCTGTGCCGCCGTGCTTCTCAAGGGCTGCACGTTGACGTGCCTCTTGCATCGATGCACCTTGAACTACTTTTGAAACATGAAAGGGCTTTAGGCGGCTTCAGCTTGTCCTGACCTGCTCTCCTCGCTGGGTTCTCGTCAGTCGGTGGTCGCGTGACAAATTCGTCACTAGAGGCGCTTGCTGCCAGCACATTGGTTATTTACGGGTCTGGTCTGAGAACGTCCTTTTTTCGACGATGGCACAAGAGCAGTCGGGGCTAAAGAGTGCCTTTGCGCTTCCGTGCCTGAGAAGCGCTGCTCTTTCGATTTAAGCAAACATGAGGGCATGCACACTGCTACTCTGTTTCAGCCTATGATGTACCTGCTTTTTATAGGTGCTGTTGCTACTGCGGCCTGCTGGAGCCACGTTACGGTTGGTGTTCTCGAAAAGTCAGACATCACCAGCCGAGCGCTATGCGGACCGCACGCGAGACAGCCTGTGAACCGCGTTTGGGTCGCAGAAAAGCCTTTGCCGATGCCCCCAACGGGAAAGCGACGCACTTCATCGGCGACAGCGTCTTTCATAGGGCACGTCGGGATAACGAGTACGTCGTGGTATCTATATGCTCGCAGCGGCGCAACAACGGCACTCCTCCACAATGTGAACACTTACAGAGAAGAGCATGTCTTCACCTTTGGTCACAATCACGAAACGCCGCATAACGATTCTTACCTTGTTAGCCATAACGAAATGGACCTTTTGTAGAAATATCGGTTCGGGGGTAAATGGTGCAGGTACCCTCCTCTTCTTCCTTCTGGCCGAGCAGAGAGGGGAGATAGTTTCTTTGTTTTGACTTCGGGGCAGGAGATAACCCACGATGGGGACAAAGGCGATGTTCCTTCAATACCAGCTAAACGTTGAGGAAAAGCGAAGGAGAGGAGAAAACGAAGACTGAGACTGCTGGACCAAATACTTGCTGGACTATGAACCTTTTATTGAAAAACTCCCTTTTCCTCGACACTATCCATAGAGGCAAATTCTTCTATCGGATAGTCCAGCAGTGTGTCTGTTTTCTCCTCTCCTTCGCTTTTCCTCAACGTTTAGCTGGTATTCAAGGAAGCAAGTCAAACCAACCAGCTCAGCTCCAGGCCGTCACAACAAAAGCGAGTTTGGGGGAGCCGTATTTAGGTCACAGCGGCTCAATGGGTGAACAGGATGTGGCTGACGTTTTGTGTGTCGAACGGGTGGGAGAGGCCTTGCGCGCACTTGCTATTTTCTGGCCGCTTACTCTCAAACCCAGTCGCGTGTCTAGTCGAGTCAGTGTTGCCGAATCGTAGGGGAATTTTCCAGCCTTGTGTTGAAAACCTAACGCCCAGATAGAAAAATCCATCAATGTAACCCTGTTTGGCAGTCAGTGTTTTCTAGTGGACCGCTGACTGTGCCTGACTATTACGTCAAGCATGTCTGATTGGCCAACAAGTTACTCTGACCGACAGTCAAACTCCAGTCAGACTCCACTTGTTCTCTTTCTGGTGGTTTGCTGGTGGCAGTCAGCCGCCGCGAAATGCCGTCAAGGTTTCTTGGTGGCGATTCTGATTGTACATCGATTGTCTCTGACTCGTACGTCAAAAAGCTTTGACGTGCAGACAGACGTACGGTCAGAGGACGTAAAGTTCGTTCGAATACCACTATTTCGTCAAATCTGTGAATACGAAAAACATATGTATGCACGAGAAAGACGATTTCGGGGCGTGAGCCCATAAAATCGCTGATGTTAGAGATATGACAAGCAGGGCACCCGACAACCCTGATCAGAAGCCCGGCCGAACGCCGAACGCGCCACTTACTCCTTTACTTTCGCTTCGCCCGGCTTCGCCGAGCTTCCATGAATGATCGCTCTCGACTCATTTTGTTTGCCCGCTTGCTCCACCCTGTCGATCCTGCCCGAGCTCTACAACGTCCAACGTTTTGGTAGATTTCTCCTCGACAAGACCCAGTGTTTCGGGAGTTCCGACTATGTAAGGAACTTTAGCGGTGTAGTTGAAGACGACAAGGTGTACCAGGTCTACTGGGCCGGAGACGAGCGAACAAAAGGAGGGTTCTACGACGCGAAAGTACTCTACGACTGCGGTGAGTACGAGCGCTCTACACGGGAATTGATGTACCGATGCTTTGCATAACATGCTGAAGGCTTAACTGCATATGGAGCCGAAGCATTCTTTAGAGCCGATGCGGCTCATTGTCG
>JAZHYW010005059.1:0-18056 GCA_037355805.1 Ixodes ricinus
GGTCCCGAAGCACTTCAATCAAACGCGCGCGTCCGCTCCGAGTGTGCACAGGTATTTACGTGGCTCTTGCTGGCACTTCGTTGCTTTCGTAGTTCAAACGTATCTTTCTTAACGTCGGCTCCCTCCTGCATCTCCGAAACCGCGAAAAACGCCTCGGCGATTTGTTTCCATCGACGTCGCTTTGCAAACGACAGGCACGGGTCGTCTTTTACCAACTATGACAGTTGTGTTGACTTGAGAGGAACGAGCTTGGAGCATACTCCGGAGGAGTGCGCGAAGTGAAGAGGTTAAGATGTCAAGGTAACAAAATAGGTACAAATAGCTCGATTTTGACGAAAACCGGACATGACGTCACAGACGTCAAAGTACTCTGTCCCCTCGCTCTGCCCCGTATCGACCTCCGAAAAAGGCGTCCGTGCGCGAACACTCTGTATGCCCTGCAGTGGGAGCAGCTCGGTCACGCCGATCAGGCATGACGTAGACGAAACGTCGGTCCGGCGTCCCGGATCGACGTCGGACGGACGTCGGAGTGTCGATCGCAAGCAGACGCGGCGCCACCCCTTCCCCTGGCGAGGCGCGCCCATACTTGTTAGCAGCACGAGAAGCAAACGACGAGGTAGGATGGTGTGCTTGTCCTGCGGGCCTCGCGCTACGTAAAGTAATGTACCGAATGCAAAAGGTACTAAAATGCCACGGCATCGTATTAAACAGAAAATAATCTAGAGACTTTTTAGAGACTTTTTAGTGTTGTGTCGTTTACCCGCAGTCTCGGGGTTTTTCAACCATGTGCAATCTATGTCCCGAAAAGTTTTATTCGCTTCCTGGAAGGTGATTCAAGAAATGTCGCCAGAAGCATGAATCGCCTGCTGTGCGGAGGAGAGGGTTAATTATTGTTTTCTCTATCTTGTCGCGTGATTCAATAATGTAGCTACGCCTCACTTGTCACGTTAATACGGACTTCTCGTAGATCACACGCGAGAGTATGCAAGGTTTTCCGTTGCTTTGGGGAGCCGTCACTTTGAGGGCGGACTGAGCTCGCATGGGGCCCGCAATCCGACGCTGACGTTCTAGGATGTGCCTAATGTAAGAGCTACGATGGTTCCTCATGGCTGTCAACAAAATAAACCAGAATATGCAGTTACCATTTTTTTAAACAACTTTAAAGTTGAGAACCAAGCTCACTTTGCTTACCCGCCAATTTTGTTCCCCGATGCTAACAAGAAAAAAGTGAGTAAGCGACAAAAGACTTTACATGAGGAAAACTTAGTCAGATATCGTAGCCCCTATTGCGTACTGACTTGAACGCACAATTGAAAAGAAATTGACGGCTGTATCTTAGTTTTTCTGTATATTATTAAAATGCTGTAGTCAGCCCACAACAGGTATAATTACTTTTAAAGGGATACTACAACGAAATTTCGGCGCTCATTGTTTGGTCTATAGGTCTTCAAAAAAGCAGTATCACATCGAACACGCCAATATCTTGTTAAGAAATGTCACGAAAAGGAATTTTAAAACGAATTAAACGATTAGCAAAGAGCACCTGGTGGATGTCGCTAACGCCTCGCTTGTAATGCCCGTCTAGGAACCTTGGCAGATAGTGACGATGTTTGTCTCGCCTCGGGCCACGACGAGAGAATAGGGGAAGGAGGAACTCTCCTCTTCCCGAGAATCGCTTTTGTGTGACCCAGAAGTCGCTATTGTCCGCCTACAAGATTTACAGAAGATTAACCCGCCACTCAAAATTCGTAATAAAAACAGCCGCTTCGGTGGCTGGAACGACTAGGCCATCCTCTCGACGTCAGCCTCGCCGTAGCTTTGCTCGTCCCGAGACGAACTACGTCACGATTGCGTTGGATGTCACGTGGTCTCCACTGGCTGTTCTCCGAGTGCTTGCCAGAGTAGGCCGTTTATAACGAAAAATACAGGACCCAGGCTCAAAAATACAAACGTGCGATATTCATTTACGGATATTGTGGATCATATTCGGCCTATTTTTGAACACGACGGGTTGATTGAAATGGCGGGGACGGAGCATGTAGTGCAGGAGCAAAAATCGCAGCTAAACGATCTCGAGTGGCGCAGCCGAAGGCAGAACCTCGAGATTCACGGTGTGTGCGAGACGGAAAAGGAGGACCTTTTCAGCGTCGTAAACGATGTGGCGGCGAAACTTGGTGTCGATGAGCTAAAATCAGAAGAAGTCTTGGCGGTGCACAGATTACCTGCTAAGCCAGGGAATACGAAAGGTATTATAGTGCGCTTTGCTCGGCAAGAAACCAGAGAGCTCTGGTTGAGCAAAAAGCGGTCTTTGAAAAGGGCTTCTGGCACTGGTCACCTGTACATTGCCGAGAACATGACGAGGCGAGGAAGGAATCTGCTTTGGCAGGTGAAGGAGTGGGCAAGAGCGAAACATTATCAGTTCGTCTGGTACAGGAACGGAAAAATGTTTGTTCGACAGGGGAGGGAGCGCAGGCCCACGTAATCTCATGCGAAGATGACTTGCGTGTACTGGGACGTTAGGTGACCTTATCGGGTGTATATTTCTTAGTGTTTCGTTTTTACAATGGGCATTGCACCCATTGACTTTGCAAACTTTGCTGCTCCAAAACAACCTCTTGGTTTATCGTTTTTCCACTTAAACGCTCGGTCTGTGAAATCTAAAGTTGATGACCTCGGTATACTTTTTGACTGTCTTGGTTTTTCTTTTAATGTCATTATGCTGTCAGAAACTTGGTATAAAGATGACTCGAATGTTTTTAGTCTGCCACAGTACAGGCATTACTCGCTTTGCCGTGAAGAGAAGAGAGAGGGTGGGGTATGTTTGCTTATACAAAATGCTTTAGAGCAGTGGTCGGCAACTAGTGGCCCGCGGGCCGGATCCGGCCCGCGAGGCAGTATCATGCGGCCCCCAGCCCCCCAGCCCCCCCCCCCACCTCCCCAACGCGGTCAATAAAAAAAAAAAGATAAAGTTGCTTAATTTGCTGCCCGTTGCCTAGCTGACGTCTCTCAGCACCTGAATGACCTGAATGTAAAATTACAAGGAAGGGGAAACTCGTGTTCGGGATGCTCGCAGACGTGAGAGCTTTCGAGATGAAGCTCAGCCTCTTCCAAAACCAAGCTAGAGAGTCTAATTTTTATAATTTTCCTTGCTGCAAGACTTTTGCCGGCGAGACAGCAACGCCACTTCCCACGGAAAGACTCTGCGAAATCTTGCGCGAATTGAAAAGTGAGTTTGAAGTTAGGTTTGCGGACTTTACGAAGCATTCGAGCGACATTTGTTTATTTCAAAATCCATTTAATGCAAATCTTAGCCAGATTCGAGAGTGTTGCCAGATAGTGCTGGCCGATCTGCAAACAGATAATGATTTGAAGAGCGCATTTGGAGCAAACAACCTTGTTACATTTTATGCTGGCCTTGCGGATTCTACGTTCATAAATCTTAAGAAACTCGCAGCCACCATGATTACAATGTTCGGGAGCACAAAAGTCTGCGAGCAGAATTTTTCCCGAATGAAGTGCATAAAATCCAACTTGCGCTCACGAGTCACGAATGACTGACGAGAACCTCCACACTGTTTTGCGACTCGCCGTTAGTAGCTTGAATGTGGATGTCCGTAGTTTGGCGAGCGCACAATCTAAGAAAAAAGGAGGAGAAAGGTAGCAACGGCGACTGTTCCTCCTTGTTGTAGTCAAGTTGCCCAGAGAAGGGAGGAACGGAAGTTTGGATGAAAGGAGGAGGTCGAGTTCCTCCCTGTTCAGTTGGTGGGGGTGGAGGAAGAAGAAGTGATTGTAAGTAGAAGCCCTTTTCTTCCTGTCTGCGATTTATTTCAATAACAGGGGCCCGGGGCTCTCCCGGGTTACCCTGTTCGCCTAAACGGCACTGTAAGGTGGCCGAGTCACCTACGAGTGGAAAGATGAGCTCCATCGGGAGCAGTACGACGGCATTTGATGGCCGGGTTTACAAGACGACATCGGAATCTTCCGACTACAAGGTTATACTTCCAAGACTACCGCAAGGTATGCTCGTCACCAACTCACTATTCTTACATGCTGACATCACCGGAAGGCCGTACAAGGCAAGCGACTTTAAGGACGCAATATTTTCTATCGTTGATCGGAAGGACGTCCTGGGCTTAGGCCAGTATCAAATGAGCCACGTATGGATGGTGACCTTCGGAAATGCTGCAGCAAAGCTCAAGATCAAAGCTTGCGAAGAGTTCATTATCAAAGGAAAAAAGTGCATAGTAATCGATCCATGCAAAGAAGAGATCAAGATGAAGCTTTTATGGCTGCCCATTCCTATGCCAGACTCCGAAGTGAGGAAGGTTCTAGAGCCGTTCGGGACAGTCAAGGACATGAGAAGAGAAACGTGGAGATTTTCAGGACTCGAGGATCTCGAAACAACAACCCGAGAAGTGACCCTCGTCCTGAAGCAGGACCTCACGGTGGACAAGATCCCACACCTCTTGAACGTGTACGGGTCCAATACGCTCGTCGTCATCCCTGGAAGACCACCGCTCTGCCTGAGGTGCAAAGGAATCGGGCACATCCGCCGGCAATGTTGCACTCCTCGCTGCACGCAGTGCTGGAGATTTGGTCACACAAATGACGAATGTGTAGTGACGTACGCCTCAAAGCTCCAGGGGAACGCAACACCGGACGCTGATCATAGCGAACATATCATGGACGTGGAGGAAATGTTCAATGAGGAAGTCGAACGGACGCAAACGGGCGATGACCCAGCAATCCAGAACAACGACCCTCCTTGCAGCCTCAACGAAAGCCCATTGGAAGAACAAAGGTGCAACGAAAGCACCTCCCCAACACCGCACCCAGAACCAGGAGAAGCTACTGCAAGCAAAGGGAAAGGGCTGAGAAAGCAATCCCTGCAAACCAAGAAGGTGGCCGAGACCAAGAAGGAAGAACATCATTGCAAAAGAGCCAAGGTTGACACCAGCGAGAATTTGACGGGAGAACCGGAAGCCATAAATATTCTGCTGGACTCCACCGAGCCGCAAATACGGCTGGAACCCAAAGAGCAGCGGGTGAAACCCAAATTCAAAGACCGAAAAACAACCTCCCCGGCAGCTTCCGAACTCGACCCAAAGCATGTATAGGAATCCCCTCACGACCACCCAGATAAGTCCCTTCACAATTTCCACCATAAATGTGCGAGGGATTAATTCGAGAAAAAACAATACCAACTTTTTCGTTTTGTACAAAAATATGACAGCGACATTGTGACCCTGCAAGAAACAAAAGTATCCGAACAAAACACCTTATTTTCGGGATGCAGCTTGTGGAAGGATTCCTACGATCTCTTTCACTGCCCTGCTGTTGACTACTCTGCAGGGTGTGCAATTCTATTTAAGAAAGATCTAAAGTACAAAATGTGTAGTATTCTCGAAGGGGCCGACAGTGGTCGTCTAATGGTAGCTAACATTATTTTGCAAGACCAGCCCTGGCGCATAATTGTTGTGTATGCATACAATAACGCAGCGCAAAGGGAAAGCCTTTTCTGTCAAGCTAGAATTCACGCCAACACAAGATTTAACGTGATTCTGCTTGGGGACTTCAATTGTGTAATAAATAAGAAGGATAGAGTTCCATCCCTAACCATCGCAGATCCAAGCGCTGAAGCCTTAAAAGCATTGGTTCAAGACTGCGACCTGATAGATTCAGCAACAGATCACGCACTCTGTTTTACACACTTTCAAGGGTCTTCCCATGCACGTTTAGATAGGATATATATATCTGGGTCAGTTAATACTGCACTAAGTAACTACAACGTGATCCCGGCATTCTTTTCTGATCACTGCATGGTGCAAGTGCGTGTAGGTATAAAAACACCCCAGAGAAATAGAAAACAACCGTCTTGGTCCCTTTGGAAGCTCAACGAAAGGCTCCTTGAAAATGACGACTTTATAAAAGGTGTAGAATCAGCACTAGAGATACTTGAATGCACCAAAGAAGGCTGGTGTCAAAAATGGGAATCTTTTAAATTAGAGATAAGAAAAATTGCAATAGAAATATCATCAATTGTTGCTTATCATGAAAAAATAAGAGAAAGGCGTCTGAACAATGACATCCTTTACCTGTACGGTTTGGAGTGCCAGGAGCCCGGAAAATACAAGGATGAAATAAAGAATATAAAAACACAAATTAAAGAACACGATAAAATACGATATGAAGGCGCTGGTGTAAGAACGCGTACTTTGCAATTAATAGAAGGAGAACAACCAACAAAAAGATTCCTTAACGTGGAGAGAGAATATATCAAGAAGAAACGGGTAATGACATTAAGCGAAAATGGTCGCGTACTGAACGATGAAAAGGAAATAGAAGACGCCTTTGTTTCGCACTACGAAAATTTATTTGCTGCAAGACCACATTCTGTACCAACCCAAATGAAGGACTTCCTCTTATTAGAGCTACCGAAACTTGAACCAGATATGACTAAGATCCTAAATACTCCTATTGACGTGGCTGAAGTCGAACTGAATATAAAAGAAATGAAGTCTGGAAAGGCCCCAGGACCAGACGGTTTACCAGCCAGTTTTTACAAAAAGATGGAGCAAGAAACTATCACCCATACTCTTAAACGTTTTTGAGGAATCATACCGACGTGAATACTTACCACCATCGTTTCGGAACCTCGGATGTTCTAAATTTACAAGTTGACATTAACAATGTTTCAAAGTGGTGTGAATTATGGGGGATGGAACTTAACACGACTAAATGCAAGGCCATGAGAGTATCGCGTAAATGTAATTTTCCTTCTCCTTATTTTCTCAAATATGTCCCCTTACTTTCTGTCTCTTCTTATAAATACTTAGGTGTGTATATAACCTCAGATATTTCCTGCAAACGCATGTTGAGTATGTTATTAATAACGCTAATCGAATGCTGGGTTATCTAAAACGAAACTTTTACTTGCCCTTCATCTTTGAAACTAACCCTGTACAAAACGCTTGTACGCTCTAATTAGAATATGCCTCGTCTATCTGGGACCCCGGTCATTCCAAACTGACTAACGCCCTGGAATCAGTTCAGAATCGCTCTGCTCGTTTTATTCGTTATAACTTTCATCGCACCGCAAGCTTGAGCTCAATAAAAACTAGCCTATTGCTCCCTAACCTCAATTTACCTCGCGAAATAGCTCGCTTATGTCTCTTTCATAAGATATACCATACTAACTCATTACTTCACAACCGACTGCTGAGTCATCCGTCTTATATTTCGCCTCGCATTGATAATATTTATAAAGTATACATTCTAAAATGTAACATTAATGCACTGCAAGAGTCATTCATTCCGAAACTTCAGTGGATTGGAACCACCTTCCCGCATCTATCGCAACAATTGTTCCTGACCACGTATTTAGAACTGCCATAAATAATCTATACTGCTCAGATTGAGCTGCGAAGTGTACTACTGCCACTAACCCCCACTCCCCTCTGTAATGCCAATAGCCTTGAGGGTATTTTAAATAAATAAATAAATAAATAACAGATGGACACGCCTGCGGGCAGAGCACCTTGAGAAAAGCAGGCGGGAGGTTGTCGGGGCCCGGCGAGAGAGACGGCTTAATCTGACCAAATGCATCATCGAGGTGGTCATGTGTCAGGGTGACGTCAGGCATAGACATGGTGGGGCATGCTGTGCTCT
This sequence comes from Ixodes ricinus, assembly GCA_037355805.1. Lineage (NCBI taxonomy): Eukaryota > Metazoa > Arthropoda > Arachnida > Ixodida > Ixodidae > Ixodes > Ixodes ricinus. The sequence goes on from JAZHYW010005059.1 coordinate 7,669, forward strand.
CCTCAATGTCTTGTACCAGAGAGTCGATGCTCGGTGGAGATGACGCAGCATTGAAAACACTTGAAAAGTGCCGAGCGAATAGTTGTGCAACGTCACGGGAGGACACTACGCCCCCATTATCGGTCAAGAAGCATGGCTTGCTGCTGCTGGTCTGCAGCCTGCTCATATAAGACCAGAACTGCTTCAGGGTCCTCTTTGGCCTTAAGAGCAATGTTGCGGGCGTAACTGGAGTGAGCAGTGTGTATAGAGGACTTCAGTGCTCGCTGAAGATCTTTTGCTGCTTTTAGCGTTTCTGAACATTGCAACCGTGCCGCCTTTTGAAAAGCGCCCTTTTGCGACTGGCGGCTTTGATAATGTCATCTGTTATCCAAGGAGCCCTCTTCCGCCGGGTTGACCGAAGTGAGTGGGGGACAGAATCATGCTGAATGGCACAGGCGAAGTCACACCACAGGTCGAAGTTTGAGAGATAGTCGGTGCCCATAGTTGTCATAACCCAAGGCGCAAAGTGGGCCAGGCAGGCAAGGTGAGCGTGATCCGTCTCGAGGAACCTCCATATGGTGCGGGCAAAGTGGCCCTTCCGGGGCAGAGAGGTGGCAAACGATACCTCCACAGCCATGTGATCACTTCCACTAAGGCCAGGATAGACGTCGCAGGAGAGGATCTTCGTGAGAACGGTGGTGAACACCAAGTCCAGGAGGCTGTTCCGTGGCAGGTAGGTGGGGCTGCGGCAGACCTGGAAGAGTCCAGCTGATGACGTTGCGTCTAGGAGCAGGTCGTCGAAGCCGTCGCCAGGAACCGGTTCGTCATTGTTCCACCAGTCGATGTGAGAGTTGAAATCCCCGATAAGCAGGATGTCCCGATAGGGTTTAACCAGGGCACGAGTGAGCGAAGCGTCAAGTAAGTGGTAGGCAGAGTTCCGACGTCGAAGGCGGGCAATACACACACCCGAGTAGAACAGTGCCATGAGGCAAGTGGAGCTCGAGGAAGATCGCCTCCAGGTCGGAGTGTTCGAGGTCGTACCTTCTATCAACTGTGAGGCCGGACGGAGTGGCGACCAGTACCCCTCCCCCCTGCACTCCCTGTCCCTCCGAAAAGTGCTATGCGGTGTGCCTAGCAGCTCACCGTCGTGCACGCTGGAGTCCAGCCAGGTCTCTGTAAGCAGAAGAATCGCATTGTCAGGCAGTGAACTTGCGGTGGCATGAAAATCTTGCATTTTGTTCTTGAGGCTGCGACAGTTGGTATACCACAGGGTGAGTGCCTTGTTCACACCTTTTGCTCTCGGCACACGGCTGACGTCACTGTCCTTTTGAGGAGGCCGGTGAACACCGCCGTCGCCGCGGGTGACGGAGGGGCCGGCGACTTTGGGCAAAGTCGCAGGTGGACGCAGAGCAACTTCAAGGAAGTCATCAGAAAACTGGGGTAGCGAACAGACCAAGCAGAACCACGGGTCGCTGGAAGAAATCAACCGACGATAATGGGCTAATGACAGGGGGACACAGCCGCGATGAGACCAGCCTGTGCAGGAGTCGCAGCAGAGCGCAGCCTGGTTATCCCGCACTCGCTTCGTGCAGCAGGCACAGACAGGTTGCCGGGGACCGGGATTGGACGCAACGTCACCGGCGAGCAGAATGCACCAGACGAGGTGATGCCGACGTGCATGACTTGTGAAGTCGCCCGCGGAGTACCGGTGGCGTTCCTGAGCAGCCTGATTCAAGTGGTCGGGCCGGCTAGGCCTAGCCGGCATAAACCTAACGGCGGCCCAGCTGGAAAGGGACAAGGAAGCACGGGTCCAACTGTGGGATAGGCCGCCTTGGGGATGGCTGGCAGAGTACTTGGAGCCGTCGCTAGCCCCGACGCTTGTACAGTTGTCGATTCGGAACCTCAGGAGCGTGGTGAAAACCAAGAGTAAGCGGAGCCGCGAAAATGTGCGTGCGGCCGTCATGTTGCCGTGCAACAGAATTACCCTACAGGTTCTTTCGGGCATTAGATATGGGGAGATCGGCGTCCGACTATCTCAAAGTACCCTGATGTGCGGGCCCACCGCCCAGTGACGCCCTTGCAATGGTCCTACAATGCCATGTATATGGGCAAAGACATCTTGTCCTCGTTCATAAACAAATTCACGCGTGCCCAATGACACTCGCGATTTTATTTTTCTGCCCCTCCTGCTTAACATAATTGCACACTGCTGCCAATAGAAAATTTTACTGAAAGAGAGCGAGAGAAAAGGGGAAAGGGCTACCGGCGCTCTCCCCTTCTCAATGGGTGTGTAGAAAGAGTGAAAGTCCCGGATGAGAGGCCTCCGGTGTTGGGTGTCTGCAGTGCCGGAATCTTGCTGCGCTTCCTTTACCTGTTTTAGAATCGCAAACATAATGGAGAGCCACTCGCTGCTAGTGGCGACAATCCGCTGGTCATCGGACACCATTGCTCGGTGATGGGTGCACGAATAACGACAGAAAGCGTCGAATACTGTCCGTGGACCTATGTAGCTTGCAAGTGAATCCGGCAAGGCGAGAGCGGCTGCAATGTCTTTAAAGGGACCATGAAATGACCTTTTTACTTTTGCCAGATAACTTTTACATTAAACCTTCAACGTTCACTGAATGCCGAACAGGCATCCGTTTTCGTCTCGGTTCATTAACTTCTACACAAAAATTAATGAAATATTGACTTTTTCTTTCTCTCCAACTGACCGCAAAACAAGTTGCGGCGTAATTTTGACGGTCGTGACGTACGCTGGGACAGGAACCGGAAGTTCTCAATGGGAGCGTTAGGGGAGGCGAGTTGGGGGTGCGCCGGTAGGTTTTACTGCGCTGATGCTCACCGACGTATTTTCTGAATCTGCGCCTCTCATCACCGCGATAGCCATGGACACATCGCAGCTGAGCGAAATTCAATGAGATATGTTGGGCTACAGCGACAGCATGGGACTAGTCTCATACGCCGGTATGCCTGTTGGGAAGTGCGGCGAGTCTTCCGGTGAAGACTCCAGAAGTCAACCCAACTGTCATTGTTGGTAAAAGGCGGCCCGTGTCAGTCGTTTGCAAAGCGACGTAGATGGAAACAAATCGCCGCAGCGTTTTTCGCGTCCTCGGAGATGCAGGAGCGAGCCGACGTTAAAAAAGATACGTTTGATCTACGACAGTATCAGCAAGAGCCACGTAAATACCTGTTCACACTCGGAGCGGACGCTGGGCGTTTTTGATGGAAGTGCTGTATTCGCGCTGTTGGTGAGCGCTTCGGGACCGATCTTTTACGATTGCAACTCGATACTGGCGTGGCACTCGGCAAAGGAAGGTTGGCCTCGGTATTGCACGTAGCTCCCAAGAACTTTTATAGCTCGACAGTGACGTGCAGTCGTGTCAGAATAAAAATCGCATACTAATAACAAAGTGTACATACCGTGTTACGAAGGTAATCTATACGGCGTTTATTCGAGCTCTCTATCACACAAAACAAGTAGATAGAATCGACGAGACGACAGTGTTCGTCAACACTGCCTCGGAAAACAAGGATATGACAAGGGGAAGAGATTGACTTCACCTGTTAATCTAAAATTGACGTCAGCGATCAAACTATAATACGGGAAGGGTCCACAAGGGTCGCGCGGGCATATTCCATTCAGCACGCCAGCCGGTCGTGGCACTGTCTTGGTCAAGTACCGTCGAAGCAAACGCTGCGCCTGCTAGGCCTATATTCTGCTCAGCTCGCTTGGTCGGAGTAGGTGGATTCGTGACCGTCGTAGCTTCTCTCGGGTGTTTGTGGATCCAGCGTTCTTGTTCGTCGTGGTCTGTTTCAAGTACTTTTTTCTTGCTGCTTAAAGTCGGGACGCGCGAGAAGAACACGTAAAAAAATAAACGTTCGTTGGTCGTCGTGACCGCGGTGACCAAGCGACGCTGTCGGCCATGCTGATTTGATCGTAAAAAGGACAGCTCCGGAGCTGGCTCTCAGCTTCGTTTACCACACGATAGATGGCGCTTGGCTCTCAGCATTATCAAATTTGGCAATTTTCGCCACACATTTCTAATTATGCTACAAAATATGGATCTGAATATTATTTAACAAAACTTTTAGGAAACATTTGCCGGCTATTTATTGTTTATGATCGCGGTGCTGGTGAGGTAGGTGCTTACCCAATAGGCGACATGGATTCGGCTGACGTGCTGCAGTTCCGCGGGTGCATAGCAGTGAAAAGGCAGAGAGCTTTCGAAGGAAAGAAGGCGCAAATGAGTCCAGTTTTCTTTTAAAAGTTCTATAGTAAAGAATGTTTTCTGGCTCCCTATTTTTGGTGTTTCTTTTCACACCTTTTACGGCGTCCAGTGGATGAAATTCGATTTCAGAATCGTTTCATGGTCCCTTTAAGCTCCATCGCTTTCCACAGGACCCCGGTCTCCGGCGGCAGTGGATTGCGTCTGTAAACCGGACAACCGTTTCCTCAACGCCATCATCGACTGTGCTCGGAACATTTTGTGAATGTAGCGCGCACCGAACGCTGTACCGCCGATGAACATGGGGTACACTCGAAAGGTCCGTGCGAGTTTTCTCGTGATAATTGCTGTTCCAGCTTGTAAAATTGTGTAACTAAATTTATCTTAATATTGACATTTTACAGGGGTGACATTGACTCGATTTTATTATCTACAACACTTAGTTGAAGGCTCAATTCTGCCGCCGGGTGTGGCTCGAAATTGTTAAAAAGTTAGATTTATCGGTTTTCCCGAATCGCGATCCCCTGCGTGATACCAGAGTGCCGGCAAAAGCGCTCCTTGAATGCTGCTGGTGAGTTGTTTCCGCTGATTGGGCGCTTTGAAGCCTTGGATATTCGCTGCAGGGTACGTCTCGTGTGTTGCGATTTCCGCTTCTGAGGATTCGTCTTCTTCTAATTGCTGAGGGCAGACGTGTTTTCTTAGCGCTCCGCTGAAAGCGATATCTGTATCCTGTTTGGGGGTGCTAGCCCCCGGACACAACTCCAATCAACGAGGACAATGCCATGGACCACCAAGGGATCCCCCGTCCAGCGATTTTAAACCCCACGGGGTCAATTTCGGCGAATTTGGAAATTGAGAACATGGATACCGTGGTAAGCCTAACCTCTGGCACCGGCGGCCCCCAGACCTCAACAGATGTGACGCAGCTGCCCACGCCCAACGTCACGACCATCGATATCAAACTTGACACCGGACTTCTCATGCATTTGGGAATTGCCAAGGAAGACATCGGAAAGCTGATAACTGGACTTCTAGTTAATTACGCTCAAGGGACATTGAACCTAACCAGAAGCTCAAGTCCGCAGGGCGCCGCGAACGAAGAGGTGAGCTCTTGTTTTTTCCACGAGTTTCCGACGCTGAAAGAATCTCAAAATTTGAGAAAGCCCTCTCCTATGGAAAGCAAAGCTCAGCCTGACGGCACTGGTACTGTCATGATGGGAGAGAATGCCGGAGACGACATCGATCACCTAGTCGCGAATAAGCGCAGGAGGAAACGTCCGAAGTGGACAAATGTAGAATCGGACGACATAACAGCTGTGGAAAACACGCAGGAAACTCAGGCGTCCGTGCAAACCGTCGTTCTAAAGCCCATCTGCAAAGAGAACGTTAAGAACTTTACAGCGAGGGAAATTAGGCGAGCCGTAGCAGAGGCGGGAATCACAGAATCCGAAGACTACAAGATTCAAATTCAGCCCAGAGCTAATACTATCGCGCTCACCACCAGGGACGAAAAGATAACAGAAAAACTACTCCAGGTGACGGAAGTGAAGAAAGACAAAGATTCATACGCCCTGAAACCCTACAAGGCAATGGGCCACAATCAAGTGCGCGGGGTTATCTACCTGCATGGAGACAACAGCGCTGAAACCCCAGAAACACTCATCCCAGACCTGGTATGTCGAACCGCGAAGATCGTCTTCGCAAGACTTATGGGCAAAACTAGCAACGCGGTCGTCATCACGTTCGAGGGCACTAGGCTACCAAAGAACGTAATGTTCAGCAGAGAGATCTTCACTGTGAGGCCGTACCGTCCCCGGCCCGTCGTATGTTACAATTGCCATGGAATCGGTCACAAGAGCGATGTATGCCCTATCAAAGAAAGCAGATGCGGCCATTGCGGCTACACACACGAGGAAGATATGGAACAATGCAACAGGGAACCCAAGTGCCGAAACTGCGAGGGGCATCATGTTGCCACTAGTAATGCGTGTCCGAAAAGGAAGATACCCGAGAAAACGAAACCACGAAAGCAGCCACTAACACACCAACCAAGAGAGAGCTATGCCGCGGCGGCCACGGACAATCGCAGGTCACCTGCAGAACAGCCCAGGGTCGAAGCCAAGCAAGGATCAACGCAAGGAATGATTCACGAAGAGCAGGGCAAGTGTCTGGCCTGGATGCCCGAATGGGCCCAACCGAGGGCAACTCAGGTTCCGGCAACAGGACCACTCAAATCACCCTTCGACGCAGAAACTGAGCACAACAAACTTCGAGAGGAGATGTCACTTGGCTTCAAGATGATCTTTCAGACACTAGGCGAAATCAAGAAAGAGATAGCAGAACTGAGACATGAACGACGCTAGAAGAATGACGACCGGACGAACAAAGACGGATCTGACCCGCATCGTACAATGGAACTGCAGCACGTTTACGGCAAGAAGTGCGGAACTTAAACTGCGCTTCGAACGACAAGCGCCACCAGAATTTTTATTACTTCAAGAAACGAGAAGCCCGAACATGACCCTACCCTGCTATAACTTTTACTTAACGCCTACCATCGAGACCGTCCCAAGCCCCTGGGAGAGGAACCCGGTGACTCGGAAGGGATGGGCGGCTATCGGAGTTCTTCGGCATCTACCACAGGCGCAGCTTGACACCTCCGCGCTATGCTCTACCGACAGAGAGGTCGTCGCAGCGAGAGTCAGACATGGCGGGCTCAAGATGGTACTCGCCTCTATATACATCAGACCCAGAGCCAAACCAAAGGACGGAGAGACGGCAAGTTGGATCCGCGGCCTAGTTGAATTAGCCGACGGGGACCCACTGATTGTGGCCGGGGACTTCAATGCCCCACACAAAAGATGGGGGTACGCAACAAATACGAAAAAGGGCAGGGAACTGCTGGAAGCCATGAGAAAGGAAGGCCTGGAGCTTCAAAATGAAACTGGAGTGAAGACGAGGCTTGCTAAGCAGCAGAGACAGAAAGATACCACACCGGATCTCACGTGGACCACGGGGGACCTGACCCTCAAGTGGAAGCCATGGAGGGACACGTTGGGCAGCGACCACTACCCCATCGAGTTGAAGGTAGCACACTGCGCAGGAAGGAAAGGCCGAGAGGTGAGACCTATCATCAAGTGGGATCGCTTCAGAGAGATTGTGACCCAAAATATAGGGAACGACAGGGATATCGAGGTCTGCATACAAGAGGCGCTCACAAGGTCGAAGACGCAAATCTCGGTGAAACGCGGGAGCCCCACGCCAGACACACATCTGTTAAACCTTTGGGCTAGCCGGCTCCAAGCCCTACAGAAATACAGAAAAGTTAGAACGACACCGCAAAAAATTAAACTCAATATAGCCACAGCCAAAGCCACCAGGTATTCCAAGGAGCTCGGCAGGACGAGATGGAGGGCGCACTGCGGATCCTTCAATGAGAAGACCGGCCTAGGGAAAGCCTGGAGGACCTACAGAGGCATGGACGGTAAAAGGCGCAAGGCAAGGAATGCGGCACAAAACTTAGCCCTCCGGCTAAACATAACCGAAGAAGAAATGGCAGTCAGGGCAGGCGAACTTTTCTTTCCACAAGTCAGCGCAGCACCGCCGAGGACTAGCAAAACATCCGAAAGTACCCACACCGTTCAGGCACCAGCAGAACCTGGGATGGAGGACCAGCTTAACATGGGAGAACTGTTGGAAGCCTTATACACGGCCAACACCGGCAGCGCACCGGGTCCCGACGGCATTACGTACCAAGCCCTAAGGAATCTCCCTGAAGAAGCCAAACAAAAACTTCTGGACAGGTATAACGAAGTTTGGAACTCCGGAGCGCTACCGAGACAATGGAAACTCTCGTGGGTAACGCCCATCCCCAAACCAGGGAAGCTCCAAGACAGAATTGAGAATCTAAGACCGGTCTCACTTACATCGAACATTTGCAAAACAATGGAAAAAATTGTTCTCCGAAGAATACAGTGGTACTTGGAAACTCACAACAAGCTCGATCCCAGACAAACGGGTTTCAGGGAGGCGATGGGAACACAGGACAGCCTCAAGCTCCTCTACGAGGACGTCATGGCCAACAAGAAGCAGCAAGACCCACGCCTCGTTGTCGCCCTGGACATTAAAAAGGCCTTCGATGCCGTCCCACACTGGGCAGTCATAAAAGGAGCTAGGAGGTGCGGAATCCAAGGAAAATCCCTGGCCTTCATACAAGACTTTCTGCGGGACAGAAGGTTCCAAGTGAAGATCGGTAACACTAAAGGACCCGACACCCCGAACTGCAGGGGAGTACCGCAAGGAGCAGTGATCTCACCGACACTCTTCAATATGGTGATGGCAGACTTGCCTACCAGGCTTCAGAATATCGATGGTTTGGGCTTCACCATATATGCAGACGATGTCACGCTCTGGACACGCGGAGGCTCCTTGGGAGACCAAGAACAGACGATGCAAGAAGGTATAGATGAGGTCGCTCGATATCTCTCTGAAGTTGGGATGGAGCCATCACCGGATAAAACACAGTACATGGTTGTGGCCAGACCAAGGGACCATAGGAAAGGAATAGCCGACCTGATACGACTAGAGATCAATGGACAGGAAATAAGTAGACGCCCGCACATCAAGATACTAGGAGTCACCTTCGAGGAGACGGCCCGCACCACGAGGTGGATACCCGAGCTACAGAAGTGGTGGGCACAAGGTCTCAAGCTCATCCGAAAGATCACGAGTAAGTCCTGGGGCGCTGACGAGAAAACCCTCAGGATCTTAACGGAGGCAGTACTCACACCCAAGGCATTGTACAGCTGCAACTGGCTCAATCTGACCAGACAACACTGGAAGCAACTTGAAAGGTTGAACTACCAATTGATGAGGGTAGTCACAGGCCTTCCAAAATACACAGCTATAGAAGACCTGAAGAAAGAAGCCCAGATGAACACTATCGAAGAACGTGCCGAGGTTCAAAACATTGCCCAATTTCAACGGCTCGAGAGAACAGAGCACGGACGCAAGCTCCTAACAATTCTAGGATACGACATGCGAGACAGGCCCCCGCTAGAGGAACCGCAGCCTCCATGGCAAGATAACACCATCACCGACCACAAACCCATGCCGAAGACTCTCAACCAAGGGAAGCGGGCTCGAGCGGCCAGACTACACGCAAGCTGGTGCGAAACGCACGCGACAGAGGATGAGTTGCGGTACACGGACGCCGCCAAGACGGAGAACGCCGCAACTACGTCATGGTACGACCCACGAAGAAATGAAGAGAGCACCGAAATACTTTCCGAGGGGACCTCTATCAGAGAGGCGGAACTGAGGGCTATCTTGGCGGCGGTGAAAGACGTGCTCAAAAAACAGACTCAGCCAGGCAAAGCACGAATTTTTACGGACTCGCAAGAATCAATACGTGCGTGCCGATGCAGCAGAACAAAGAGTCGCACGGTAAAGCAAATAAAGAAAGTGGCAGTGGAGCTCCGCACAAGAGGCACCGTACTTACAATCGAGTGGCTACCCGGACACAGTGGCATACCCGGGAACGAGAGGGCACACCGAGCCGCAGCGGAGACAGCCTGTAGCACTCACTCCGCGCCAGGCTCAACCTCTCGGGAGAAGACGAAGGCGGAAGCAATGGACCCGGAGGAACGGGCCGAACTCGCCAAACTGGAGAGAAAGGCCTACCTCCGCAGCCAGCTTCCGCCGACAGAGAGCAACATACTGGCAGGATACAGTCGGTGGGAAACCGTCAGGATTCGAAGAATAAGGACGAATACTGCACTTACACCATCCAAACTAGTATTTTTTGGCCTGAAAGAAGATATGGACCCAACCTGCACGAGCTGCTCTGAAGGAGCCGAGGCAACATTGCAGCACATGCTCTGGGCCTGTAAGGGCCTCGAGCATCACAGAAATGATGCTCTGGACAAGATCCAGGGCGCAGACAAGCCTACGACGCTCGAGGAGTGGACCAATCCAGCGGGCACTCCTCAGCACAGGAAAGCCATCCTAGACTCCTTGATACAGTATATCAGGGAGTCGGGTGTACATAGCCTCATCTAAGACGTCGCTACCATCATCATGAAATCCCCCTCACTCCTCACAACCCTTCCCCTCCCGTCTCAGGAGCACAACTCCATAGCGGGTGAACCCCTCATCAAATAAAAACATGTCTCTCTCTCT
>JAZHYW010005062.1:0-95527 GCA_037355805.1 Ixodes ricinus
GATCCGCCACTGTCTGGTTCTGACCTCTAGAGCTTTCTTTGGACGAAGAATGAGCGTTCGGCGTTGCATAGTTTATTTTTGCGGTAAAAAAGACCATGTAAATTTTCCTTTGTGACACCCTGTATATGTATAGGTATGCGCCTTACCTCGGCGCGCGGTCCGAGGAAAGCTAGTTGAACAGGTGGCTTTTTCGGAGTTTGTAGATACACGTCGCGTGTTTTCCTCGCTTAAGCCACGAACACGCGCGAGCTGGTATCTAGAGCTTATACACTGGAAGCCGTGAATTGGTAAACAACGAAAACTTGTAAAGTCGCGTAGCTTTTCGTTCTTTGCCGAGGACGAAAGCTGCACATTAGTCAGTAGAATATACGTCCGGTCGCCAGCTGTATTACCTCCGATTATCAAAACAGGACACGCGTCACGGAACGCTGCAGGAAAGTACCGGTATGCGCGTATAGTTCGAGCGCGTTGTTGGGGGGGGCACGTGTGGTTCGTCAGCGAAAGCGTTGAAGCCGCGGTTAGAAGACTATAACAATACGACGCACAAAGGACAGTCTGCAGACGGCAGACACTGTCCGGGGCGTGTTTGTTCTTTGTATACGGCCATCCATGTCATGTTGGCCTGCAGGCATCTTCGAAGCATACATATATATGAAGCAAAGGTGCTTCGAGGATGCTCGAGGCGTTTCCGCAAATACTTCTGTCAATACGTCTGCATTGAACACCGATGTCTTTTCTACGATGTACGCGTATACGACCAGCGTGACTGCGACTTTTGGGGAAGTCAAAGGTATACACACTACTACATTGTCGCAGATTTAATATTTCGCAAGATTTGCGAAGTGTGGGCTTCAGCAACATTTGGCGTACGCGAAATTCCGAGGTTTCGATTGATATGCTTTGTATATTCGTTACCACAAAGAAATACATTCGCGTAATCAATTGTTTTCTTCAAGGTCGCGAAGCTCGCGGTAATTACAACCTCGCAAGAGGCGCACATGCGTAAAGCCGGGTCACGCTGCTTCATACGTCATACAAAAGACAGTCTGCAAACACGAGTCCCCGCAATATTCCTGGTTCCAATGCCGCGTGCCAAGTTTCCTCTTTGAAATTATTGCCATGGGGCATTCGACGCTCATGGACCTCACGGTGACTCCCGTGCGAATCTGTACGCAGACTGTCTTTTATATTATGTATAAGCATAACCCACTTTATCCTGACAAAGCCTGGCAGATCACCACGAGAAGCGGCCGCCGAAATTGAAAAGGTAGAGCGGCAGACAACAAATGGAGAGGAGAGCCACGTGACGGGCGCCCCGCTGCGGCGATACGCCGAAACACATCTCTCCCTAGCGAAGGAACTGTCCGCTCGTGCTCCTCGCGTTCCTCGCGCTAGCGCTTATTTTCTCGTCGGGTTTGAAAACCATGTTTCGGGTCCTCGCCGCTGTAAAAGCTGTGCGCTGACGACCAGGCTCCCAGAGAAATGCTCTGTGCTACCAGATCCTCGCGCTCAAAATCTGCGACCGGGCACTCTATGGCTCCGTCGTCGAACTGCCAGGCTTTGTGAGTATAGAGGAGGCTATGGTATAAGCAGTGTGACCCCGATTTTAGGGTTGTACCTTCTCTGACTAGACTCGCGCGCCGCTCTGTACGCACCTACCTCTCGTGAAAATAAATTACAATCATAAATACAACTAAGTTGTTTACAGTGTACTATAATCGCTATGGTCACTGAGAGCTTAAAATACGCAGTGCGTTGCTCAGAATCCTTGCTCTTCGTGATCTTTTTTTTTTTTTTTTCGGCGTTCTGATTGGCCAATGCCGCAAGCTCATTGGCAGCGATGCGAAAGTTATCTTCAAACCAAACTCTCACTGAAATTTCGCCCAATTTAACCAGACACAAAAAAAAACGTTTATAGGAATGCCTAATAAAATTTAAAAAATCCATCGAGGACTTGTTGTTTAAATATATATATTAGGAACCACGTCAGCTAACCAATCCAGTTCAGGATACCCATTCGCAGTGCTTCGCGTGCTCAACGACACGACGCTACAGTGAAACGAAACGGACCAGCGTAGCGCCAATGCCACGGTGCTCGTTACAATGTCCCATTAGGAGACAGAGAGAGAGAACGAACCGAAATTTTGCGCACCAATGTATGCACACCCCGAAATAGCTCTTAAAACATTTGTTTTTTAGGGGAAAGAAAAACAATCTTTCTTGCGCTTGAATCATGACGGAAGTTCTGAATATGTTATTAACACGACCATGTTTGCGGTTCGCGAGAATATGACAGGCTCTTTTTCCAAAAGAGTAGGAACAATGCATGGCAAATCGCTAGGCAATGGTGTCGCATACGTGAAACGTCCTATACATCATAAACGTCAAACGTTTAGCAATATTCGGAGTTTCCAGACGCCAGACGCCTACGTTATCGGCGCTCTTCATCGGATAGTTTAACGCGTACCATGTGTACACTCGATAGTCTTTCCTAGAATGAAGCGATAGTACTGCTAGTCGGGCTGATAAGCCTGTCGATCTTCCAGAGCCTTCCATACTCTCGAGCTTCTCGCGCTTAGCGCGCACAGGTCGTCGAGCTCTCCTCGCCTACACCTCTTGTCACATGACCTCCCCGTTTACTAATCAGCGTCCAGCACCTCGCTCCTCCTCTCCCACCCGTCAACCAATCAGTGTCGAACCTCGCGGCCACCCTTTTCTCTTGGCTTCACGAAATGTGAAACATTTAGCCAAAGAACGTTTCCCGTTAACAATTTTCGCAGGTTCTGACTATCAAATGCTTCTTCGCACATGTGTTAGAACCTATAAAAAAAACCACTAAAATGAAGAAAAAAATAAAATTTTTTAAATGGCCCAGGTGGGACACGTAATTATTTTTGTAAAGAAATGGAAAAAAAATGGGGCAATATTTACGCCGTTAGACGCAATTTAGGGGGGGGGGTATCCCTGCTTTAGGCCCCGCCCATGCATAAGAAAGGTGTTTATCTGCCTATACCCCTTTCTTGGCTCTGATTGGTTGGAGATATCATAGACTTCTTTATAATGTGCGCCAGAGGCTCAGCTAGCACTAGTGTGCTGTTGCAAATTTAAGCAGACAGCAACCATATTGGGGGGGGGGGGGGGTTCGTGTGAAGTGTTTGTTCTACTTTTCTTAACCTACACCGGTCTCTAGTTCATATTAGTTTTGTAATTTAAGTAGGTTCGAAAATTGACTTCTTGCATGGCATTTCTATGGGGGAAAGCGGGATCATTTTTCCTTTGCGCATGATTATAAGAGCAAATATTACGAGTAATTATAACGTAGTAAATAGTTAGGAACATTTCTTAATCACGTAAATGAAGATATTGGTCAGTTACAGTTTTTTTCTGTCAAATTCATGTCATTAAACACAGTGCTAAAACAACTTTATACATGTATTTATGTGCATTGTCGGGCACAATTAGCGAGAACACGGCGTCGGCGCTTTCCTGCATGGGGTATTTACGTACCAAGCGAACAAAGGATATATGTGGGAAAACAAGAGAGACGACAAGAACTGCGCAGTAACACTGGATCAGTAACTCCCTGTGAATGTATACGATCACACCAATGCTAAGAGTTAACGTGGTCAGATTTGCAATAAATAAGTACTGCTTTGTTCTCTCTGCCCGTGCATATGAGCAAAGATGCTTGTTCTGCGTTCAAAGCATTACCCACGCGCTCGAAATATTTGAAATAGCGAGAAGCCAGACAACAGGCCCGATGAAAGCTGCCCGGCATAGAAATATAATAAAAAGAGGTACTTTCCAATAGTCGGTTACAAGTCAAAAAGGTAGTGGAAGCTCCTTCCACAAGCGTGATGTGCCTGCTCCAAACACCTCTGCAATCGAGAAAATAGTTCGCTGAAAACGCCCCTTCTTCTTCTCCAATGGATAAAATGTTGGCTACAGACCTTGTAGCGGTAGGCAGCTTGCGCCCCCTAGCCGAGGCAAAAGATGTATTTTAGGCTCTTACATTACTCGCTCCAGAAGGTTGAAGTAAAAAGAAGGTTCTAGTGGCAAGGAAAATTGTTCGTCACTAAAGAGATAAAAAAGTCCCTGTCTATTACAGACCTGACTTGGAGCAGTAGTGAGATTATATGAAATAAGAGGCGAGAAGAAAGCACCCTTTGCTTTGTAAATAAATATAAATTGTAATTTTTTTTTGTAAATAATGCATATATGTTTGTTGGTTTTAACTTGATTACCTTCGTACACGAATTAGGAACATTCGCTGCACTTGTTAAACAAGTGAAAGCAGAGAAAACCAAAAATCCCTGCGTTTTGGGCTTTTACAAATTTGAAGGTGGCCTTTGTTTTCCGTTATGAATCTCAACGTGGAAACAGCGAAATGCGATTCCTCCTATTCGTCTGCGTCAAGATAGTCGGGTTAGACTCGCCGTCTGCACCAAGCGCCTTCTGTAGGAAACACAAGAGCGGCAAAGTCCTCAACCGAGTTGCATGGCAGCTGATAATGAACGCATACGTTCAAGTGCGACATGCACCCACCGCCAAGCTCGGCCAGCCCAGCCTCGCTGCGTAGGAGTCCTTCATCGAAGTCATCATCGAAGTCAGCAAACTGCTTGGTGTTGGTGTACGAACCATCCTCGAGATCAGGAAGGATGCGAAAGAAACCAAGAGACAACTTGTGACACCCTTTCGGAAGCGTCCGGCAAGTGAAGGCAAGAGGCGGCGCAAAGTCAGGTACGGTGATTTCACTTTGTGCGCGCTAAGATCGCGCGTCCACCGTTTCTTTCGACGGAACGAGGTCCCCACGTTCAAAAAATAACGGCAGAATTCTGCACGAGCACTGAACTCCCTCGATGAAGGCTTGAACTGTGCGTCGCCCACTCCATGACATCGAATTTGAGCATCACAAGAGAAAACGAAACTCGCGGGTGACGGAACGAGAGGACATCGTCGTCTGGCAGCATACCTGCATGAGATCGCACGTCACCGACTACATGGTCGGAAGATCTACCTGGACGAGACGTGGCGACGGTAGGACACAATGTCTGAAGGGTTTGGGTAGACACAACCGTAACCTCGTCTCTCGATGCCTTCATGTGTGGTCTTTTGACGGGCCTCAAGCAGCCATCGGGGAAGGTTCAACGCCTTATCGTCGCACACATTAGAAGCGAGAACGGTTTTGTCGACGGCTGCCTAAACGTGTTCCGTGGCCAAAAGACCGGCGATTACCGTAAGGAAACAGGTGGCGCCCGCTTCGGAGAAGTGGTTCAAGGGTATCCTCGAATCACTTCGCGTTGTCGTCATGCGGACAACGCTTTTACCATTCCCGGCGGTTGGAAGCAGAACTGAAGACGAGTTCTCGCAAGGCGACATCCGAAAGTGGCTGACTTCAAGAAAATTTAATGAAACCCTAAGGTGCTGAAGAAGAAGCTTCTGACATTATGGAGTTGGTGAACCCACAGCGCCTAAAGTGTCGTGTGGACACTTCTGCCGAGACTGTTCAGGCTTCTGCCATATCACTGAGAGTTCAATCACACTGAACTGATATGAGCCCAGACCAAGAGCGCAGCGTTGTTGCCTGAAACACGACGTTCAAGATCGTCAACGTGGGGACACTCCTTAACGAAGATGTTGGCAAGGTCACCAATGACAACGGGAATAATGCTGCGAGGTATGTTATTGATATTAAAAAAACGTTCAGATGAGGCGGTGCCACAAGTGCTCACATATAGCCGATCGTCATGCGGCTGGATGGAGATAACACCGCGTCCGGGAGTGACCTGTCCGGTATTGAGCCCATTGACGAAGCGTAACGCCAACATTAGGAGAAAGCGTGCAACATCTCAGAACACAAAACGGTCCTTTTAAGGACCACTCATATGCTGTAGAATCCGATACTCGTTCTTGTCCAGGATTGACCTTCCATGTATCATGTTGTTGTCATGCTTCTCTGGTTCCTTACCTTGTAGCATTGTTCATGGCTTTTCGACATGACAGCCACCAGAAAACCTTTCTTTTTGTTGCAATAATGTTTAAGCTGGTCTATGGATTCCACTGCGCCATGAATCCCCAATATAACGTTCAACTTCGCCAAAACAAAAATTTTCAGGCCATCTAAGGCAGAAACGACAGATGCCATATTGCCTTCCTTCTGTCTAAACATCTTCGTTATGCAACAAATTGGATTTTGATTGCAAATAAGCTCTTTTTTGTCTGAGAAAAACGACACAACATAGGACTGCCGGTGCTATACATTAAAGCATAAATAAAACGTCTGTGGCAAGTCACACTACTGAGGCCACTCTGTTAACAACAATAACGTGTGCTAGCGCAGTGGAGAGTAAACTCCCAGTGTCAGTGCTCTGTGTTGAACTATAAAAGGGTTGCCTGTGGCTATTCGCTCGACTGAGGCGACTCTGACAATAACAATGACGTGTGGCAGCCCTTTGGGCAGCCAGCTCTCACTGCCAGTGATCTGTTTCCAAGCATAAACTGGACGCCTGTGAACAAACACACGACCAAGGCCACTCTGAGAATCACAATAACGTGGGTCAGCACTGTGGGTAGCGAGCGTTCAGGGCCAGTGATTTGTTTCGAAGAATAAACGGAATGTCTGTGGCCATTTACGCGACCAAGGCCACTCTGAGAATTACAATGACGTGTGTCAGCACTGTGAGCTGCGAGCTCTCACTGCCAGTGATTTCTTCGAAAAAAGGCTCGAGGTACACCTAAGCACTTCTTACGAGTTGTGACTGCGAAAGCACGCACGCCGCTCTTCGCTCCTTTCTTTAATCTGCGGCGTACAACGCGCTGACATTGGGCGTGGAACGGTGGAGCCGCTGCCTCGCGGACACGCAGCGCCATCGGGTGAGCGATCGTTCAAACTGTCATGTGCCTTGCGGCGCGAGGAAGGAACAGACAGCAACGTAGTTCCCAGCAGAACGAACCCCTTGGTCTATTACATGAGCCGTATATATTGCCACGCGCCGTACAACCGGTAAGAGGCGAGCGAACGCGGTGATTACTGATAACGCAACAGTGGGATAACACAGTCAGGATGACGCCACACAAACTGACGCGCAGCGGCTAATGGGAGCCTTGTCGACGCGCGTCAGCCAATGGGACCGAAGTGTAAAAGGTGCTGTTGGCTAGCTTTGCGCGTAGTTCGATTAAGGTGCCGTTCTGCATGGTTTCAAAGCTGATGACGTGGGCTCGCTCCATGAGACAGTTAATGCTTTCGCATTAATAAACGGGACGTCTGTGGCCATTCGCACGACCAAGGCCACTCTGATAATCAAAATAACGTGCGTCAGCACTGTGGGCAGCGAACTCTCACTGCCAGTGATCTGTTCCGAAGCATAAACGGGACGTCTCTGGCCATTCACACAACTGAGGCCACTCTGGAGAAAGCAATAACTTTAGAGAAAAATTTCAGTGCCAGTAATAATAGGGACGTCGAAAGCTCCCTTGAAATCGACGGCCATTATGACTCTTGGGTAGCGCTTCGGCGAGGGCTAACACATCGTGGTGAATGAGGAGCAGGCTGTCGTGTGCGCTGAGGCGTCGTCTGAAGGGTGTGGCATCGATTTCCTGAATTTCAGAAGTGCCGTGGTACTCACTTGAAATACATTACAAAAAACAGTACCGATTACTTAACGTGAGGAGAGTCTGCCGCAACATTGATGAAAGGTGGGTGAGAGCACTGAGATTTGGGGAATGCCAATGCCGTTGCTGGTAACTGGGCCTAGTGTCTGTCTGACTCAAGCTTGATGTCGTCAGTCTTGCGGGAACGTTGTGACGAAGTGAAGCGGTTTTCCATAGAGCCCTCAGTTTTGGAGCCCCCGGACTAGTGCGGAGTAGAGGATTAAATCGTCCCTTTTCGGCGTCGATAAGAACCACAATGCAGAGACTGCAGCCAGACTTCTTGCCGAGGACAGCGTCGTGAAGTAATGAAAGGCCGTTTCGACTGCTTGGATGACTTCTGGAGCTGGTTTAGAATTAATGGAGGTGTTGCTCGGTTCTGTGATGCTGTGGTTCAGTTAAGTTGAGTTTAGAACAGGGGGTAATCCTCTTTTTCGTTGATGCTGCTGTAGTGCCCCAGTCAGCTGGTTCAATGTTTAAATAGGTGGAGGTCTCGATTTGGGGTCCCTTCTCGCACCCGGATCAAGTGGGTCGCCTCCTGGAAGGCCTGGAGATGTACTGTTAGAGCGGAATAGTAGGATCTGTCTACTGGGCTGCTGAGAAGTTATCGATTTTGAGGAATCATGCACAGCCCTTTGAAGGCCGAGGTCGTAAGGCTTGCAATAAGATTATATAGGTAGGTGGTCGCTTCCCACTGTTGGTGTGCACTAGTCATTCCCCTTGGAGGCTTGGGGAGCCCCACGTTATCCCTTAACTCTCAGGCCCGAGTTCGCTGTACTCGTCATAATTTTGCACCAATATCTCCGATAACGAGTCTTTCTTGTCCAGAACAGAACCCTTCCAATTTGCATGATGATAACGAACCAGCTGCCCCTTATTTAATTCCAGGTTGTGAACTTTAACCTTAAAAGAGCGTGAAACTCATTAATTTTTTCTTTCGTTTAATATGCATTTTGTCTGGCAATGAGTATCTAGAAATGATGCCGTTTGGAATGGTGTTGAAGTGACGCGGCTCGGAAACAGGCTTTTTCTGCGGTGGCACTCGTTTCATCAAACGACATTTCCCCGACAGTTTATTTCATCGACAGTGCGACATTTCAACGTCAGTGCGACGATCATCGACATATCGTTTCATTTACACTCGTTTCATGTACATACTTTGCTACGTTTCGTCGACCACATTTTAATTAAGGCAAAAGCATTAACTGTCCCATGGGGCAAAGCCGGTGGCGTCTGCAACCGCTAAAAACGGCACCTAAATGGACTTTTTTCCCATTGGCTGAACGAAACGGCTCCTAAAGTTCCATTGGCTGCGATTCGTCATAGTTCCAAGGAACGCCACCCCACAGAGAAGCCCCCTCCTGGCGCTGCGGCCCACGCGCCAAAAAAGGAAGAGGGTGGCGCGCGCGCGGCTGCCGCTTTCTCCCCTACCCGGGTCATGTGTCAGGCGTGGCTGGAGGGGGTAGCGGGAAATTCTCGGTCTTTTTCCTTGTGCACTACTGTATCCCGTGTTCTACGCTCTGCTTTCAACCATGTCGCGCCGCCCGGCTGGCCTCTGCAGAGGACAGCGGGCGCGCTGCTTGTAGGAATGCTTTCACAATCCTACACGTAAGCAGTCTTAAGTGTTCTGTGACTTTTTAGAGCGCAGCTCTTAGGCGCCCGTTTCCGGCTTAAACGGCGTCGGCGTCGCCGTCGCCGTCGGCGTAAGCGAGCGATGGTTTATGGGACGTTTCTCATGGTGACGTCGTACGTGACGTAACGTCTGACGTCACGAGGGTCACCAGTGACGTCACTCGTTACGTCACCGCGCGTTGCATTATGGGTAAACTTCCCGCTAAATTTAGCGGAAAAAAATTCTCTGCTCAATTTATCTGAAAAATTCCCCCTCTAAATTTAGCGGAAAATATACCCGCTAAGTTTAGCGGACAAAATTCCCCGCTAATTTTAGCAGAAAATGTTCCCCGCTAAATTTAGCTGAAAAAATTCCCTGCTAAATTTAGCGGGAAAATTTCCCCGCTTATTTTAGCGGAAAAATTTCCCGCCAAATTTAGTGGAAGAGTTTCCCGCTAAATTTAGGGAGAAATTTCCCGCTAAATTTAGCGGGACAATATCTCCGCTAAGCTTAGTGGAAAAAATACCCGCTAAATTTAGCGGGAAAAAAAATGCCCCGCTAACTTTAGCGGAAAATGTTCCCCACTAAATTTATTGGGAAAAATTTCCCGCTAAATTTAGCAGAACAACTGTCCCTCTAAATTTAGCGGAAAAATTCCCCACTAAATTTAGCGAAAAAAAGTTCCCGAAATTTAGCGGAAAAATGTCCCCGCTAAAATTATCGGAAAATTTTTCCCGCTCAATTTAGCAGGAAACTCAGCGAAAACTTCCCGCTGAATGGGAGGCGAGCAGAAGAGGAAGAGGGGAGGGTACGGATGAGGAGGAGCGGCATACCCTCCTCTCCGTACCTTCCCCTTCTCCTCCTCAAGAGCTGCGCTCTAATTCGGCGTTAGAGGGGATCGTAAACGTCTTTCATTATTATTTTTGATGGTTAGGGGTGTGCTGGTCTGCCTGTGAGCGAGGGTACGAGTACGTACGCAGGTACGGGACCACCGTACACGCCGCCGCGAATCAGCATGTACGGGTGGGCCAGGAGGGTTAAAATTTTTGTAATGAACTGCGGGAGTCTGTCGCCGCGAAGCGGCGTGAACGGGGTGGGTCGGGTAGTTTAACACGGGCCCCAGTGATATACGGGCAACGAAATGTTCCAACAGCATGCAATTCATGTATCGATAAAACTTTACAGCACCGTAAGATAGTATTAATCAAACGAGTGTCGATAAAAAGTTGTTGCTGAAATGTGTGTGTGATGATAAGATCGTTGACACCCGCTTTCGCGCTGCTGTTGACGATGCCCGGGGATGCCGCTGTCGCCCACGTTGCGCCTCGTCTTTCGTAGGTGATCCAAGGACGGTGAATCTTCGAGTATAACTGGTTTAATATGCGTTGTATTTACACAATATTTACAATATAGACAAAAGTGTGGTTCGTTTTTCAAACTCCGCGGTCGCTGCTCAGATTTCTCTCTCTCACTCAACCTCTCATCGGCTCCCTCGAGTCATTCTCAATATCTCAAATCTCCCTAGATGTTTCTCAATCAAACTCCCCCGGTCGACTCTTCTCCAAACTCCTGTCTCTGCCCTCTTCGGCCCCTGCCGCTCCTCCTTTCACATTCCCGTCTTTTCTTCCCGGCGCCGGGTAGGCACTAGGCAGCGTCCCTCTCTTTCTTCCCCAATTACGGACGCGCCCTCCGTTCCCAGGTTGTTCCCCCTCCACCCACTTCCGAGAAAACACGGCGTCGTCAAAACCCAGTCGCCGGACGGCTTTCCCTACTCCCCCTTGGCAGCTTTGTTCGAGTCAAGCCGGTTTGTCCACGACTCAAAAGAGCGCCCTCCCGCGCCACCCGGTTTCATGACATGTATCGATGAAACGAGTGTCGATGAGACGACACGGAGCCCTTTTTCTGGTGGTTCCAGGGAAGCTCTGACAATGAGGACTGCGAAGTTGCCTCCAAGATAAGTTCGATATATGTTTTCTACATGAGTCTGACTTTGCCACGGTAGACCCGAAATATGATGACGGACTCTGAAGAGGTCATTGGCGGCTACGGCTTGGTATATTGCAGCAATAAACTTGAGTCAGAAACCCCAGGTAGCACAAGACATCGAGATGACTTCGAAATAAGGTCCTAGGCGTTCGGCGACACCGAGGTCCTTAAGAAACCTTTAACGACGTCATTGGTACGTCCACATGAGAGGTTCCGACAATGTCAAACACGCGACGTAGTCACAGCGTCATAAGCTTCACCTCGACGTCTTCAACAGTAATCGACGTCAGTTCGACGTCTTCCATAAGAAGTTCTTTGAACGTCGAGCACGAGACGTCACAACAATGTCTTGAGCAGCACCTTGACGTCTTCGACATTAATCGACGTCAGTTCTACGCTTTCTCCGGGAAGTTCTTCGAACGTTGAGCGCGAGACGTCGCAACAATGTCTGAGCAAGACCTTGACGTCATTGGCAATAATGGACGTCAGTTCTACGTTTTCTCCGGGAAGTACTTTGAACGCGGAACGCGAGACGTCCCAACAATGTCCTGAGCAACACCTTGACGTCATATACATTATTCGACGTCATTAATACGTTTTTTTTGTGTTTTTTTTGTTTTGTTTTTTTGGGGGGGGAGGGGGCGAGGGTGTTAGAACGATGTCTGAGCGAATACCTTGATCACCCCGAACAAGCGCCTTAAAGAGCCCAAGGTGCTGTCATATCACTTTTAAAATTTCTCGTCAATGTCAGCATTTTTGATGCTGTGCATGCAATCCACCTTTCAACCTGGCTAAGCTGCAGAAATCTCTTACAATATTATCATTCTCGTGAATGTTTTTTTAGCAGGAATTGCTTAAAAAGCCGAGAATTCACAACAACAAAAACCAGGTTTTAGCTCGGAGTCAGCGGGGCTGTTTATAGCATTTTTTTGCATTATTTAACTTAATATCAGCGTCTTTGAAGCTGTAAGAGAATGATAATAATGTAAGAGATTTCTGCAGCTGAGCCAGGTTGAAAGGTGGACAGCATGCACAGTATCGAAAACGCTGTCATTGACGAGAAATCTTAAAACAGATATGACAGGTCCTTGGGCACTATAGGACGCTTGTTTAGGGTGACTCCGAATTACACCCAAAACTGTGTAACCATGGAGTTGGTCGAAAATTAGCGATCACTAGGGAGCTGAAACATCTCGTCGCTGTTCCTGAGTTCCCGGTTTCCTGGCTTTCATCTCGTCCGGGGCCTGCGTTCTGCGGTCCCTGGCTACGTGTCGTCGAGCTCCCCGGCGAGGGTGCCGACCGCCATGGCGACCGCATCGACGCAAGTATTCTCCCCCGCCGAAAGCGCACGCTTTCGACGTTGTCGTGCCAGTAGGCACATCGGCGGACGACCTCATTGATGGGGTATCCGCCATTGTGGGACTGCCCGAAATTTTCTCGGCGCAGCACCTAGGAGGTACAAACTTCCAAGTCGTCGTCAACACCCGTGCCGCCGCCCTCAAGCTTCGTGAGGCCGGCAGCGTCTCCATCGCCAACCAGTCAGTCCCCATCGTGCCGACGGGTCCGCAGGTGACGAATGTGACTTGCCTCTTCCTGCCGACGTTTGTGCGCAACGACCAGCTCGTCCAAGCCCTGGCCCCGTACGGCAAAGTCATCGACGTCTCCTACGCGACCTACCACCGAACGGCGACTGTGAAAACAGGAACCCGCTTCATCCGCATGGAGATGAAGGAGGCTAACCCCCTGCCCAACTTCCTGCGCGTCGCCGGTCATCGTGCTACCTTTGACTACCGCGGCCTGAAGCGCGTATGCCGACGCTGCAGGCAGGAGGGCCACGTCCGGGCACAGTGTACAACGGGCTACTGCGACCGCTGCGGTGTCTTCGGGCACCCCACTGAGGGCTGCACTGCCAACTGTAGACGCTGCGGTGGAACCCACGCGACTGTGGACTGAACGGCCAAGAGAAGCTACTCCTCCATGGTCGCCGGAAACTACGCTACCGATTTCCCGGCCCTGGACCCAGGAAACGCGACCTCTCCCATCGCCCCCGAGGCTCCGGCCGTACCACCCGTCTCCACCGTCGCCCCTCCGTCACCACCTGACGCCGCAGCCGCGGCCGCACCCCCGTCTCCTCCGTCACCACCCCCACCCGCCCCACCTGAGCCAAGCCCGACCGGCTCGGGGGTGACTTCAGCCGAAGCGACGGACTCTGTCCGAGCCGCCGCGGTTGTTGTCGGCGACACCGCCTATGCAGCGTGGAGCCCAGCGTCGGGTGATGGCGAGGTCTCCAGCGACAGCGACCACCTCGTCATCGACGAGAACCCCGCTCCAGGTGGCCCCGCAGCGACACCGACCGACAGTATGGACACGACCACCAACTGACACACCGGACTCCGACTCGAGCCGACCACCGCACGAAGACTCCAAGCGTCCCCTCACGAGCAGCGGTTCCCGCTCACCTGACAGTGGGGGCCCACGAGCCACGTGCCCCAAGAAACCGCGAAAGTCCTCCCCTCCGCGTCGCGGACCCCTCTCCAGCATCGTCCGACAGCTCCACTTTCTAAGCAACACGCCCGGCGTCCCTATCCCTTTTCTTTATTTTATTCTGGCCACTCTTCGCATATTATCCCTGAATGTGCGGGGCTTTCGAAACCCAGCGAAGCAAACTGAAGTGATGCACTTCGCGAGGATGCAGAACTGCGATCTTCTGTGCTTGCAAGACACCAACTTTGCCCGCTTCCGTGACGTTGCGGATTTCGAAGCCCGGTTTTCTGTGACTGCTTTCTTTTCTTACGCGCCGCGCCGCGCGACGGGCGTGGGCGTGGTTGTCTGCAATCGCAGTCTGCTGCGCAACGCCACTTATCTTTTTGATACGGAGGGAAGGACTGTTCGTTTTGACTTTTTCTTCGGCGAACGGAAATTTCGCCTCGTCACTGTCTACGCGCCAACTGTATCGACCTTCCAGCACGACTACTTCCGCAGCCTAGACGTACATCTACTCGACGCGGGCCCGTGCTTCTTGGTCGGCGACTTCAATTGCGTCCTGGACTCTAACGCCGACGTTCGGGGTCCTGGTCAGGGTCGCTCAACCTGGTCCGCCCGTGAACTTCGGCGGCTTGTGAGGCACTTCGACCTCGTGGACGGATGGTCCTTACTGCATGGATCCACCCACCAGTCGACGTGGAACAGAGGGGCTTCGGGAAGTCGCATAGACCGGCTGTACTTGCCTCGCACGCTATCTGCCGCGCTACAGACCTGTACTGCGGTGGACTTCCCGTCGTGCCCAGAAGAGATTTCCGATCACCGTCCGCTACTTATCAAGTTCTGCTTCGACTCTGCGGTCGCACGCTCCTCGCGTCCGTGGCGTCTGGATTCCAGGATCCTCCACGACGAGACCACGCGCCGCACGTTGGGCAACCTGGTCAAGGAGTCGCTAGTGGGCGTGCGCCCAGAGCCGGCGTCTTGGGACCGCCTGAAAGGTCAATGGCAAAGCTTCAGCACTCTGATGGGACGGCACCTCCGCGAACGGCATCGAGGGCTTCTGCAAGACACTATCCTCCGAATCCGTATCGTCCGCCGAGGGGGCGCCTTGACCCCCTTCATGAGGGCGTACCTCGACCAGCTGCAGAGACGCTACGAACGATACCTTCGGTTGGACTCCACCGCGGCTACCGTCTTGCAGGCTCAGGGAGCCCGTCGGTCCACCCGGAGGTACTGCGCTACACCCATCGCACAAGCCTACAAGCCTTCGAGAGACAGCAGACGCCCTCCGCGTCGGGGTCGCCCGGCCGCCTTGACAATGGTCGCTTCGCAGCCCACTTCCGGTCGCTGGCCCAGTCGGACGCGCCGGTTGATCGCACATTCGGTGTCCTCGCACCCTCTCCTCAGCGGCCTCCCCAAGATCTCCGCCGAGGATGACGCGGGCCTGCGGCGGCCCCCGTCCGCGACCGAGCTGTGGAACGTTTTGAAGCGGATGAAGAACGGCTCCGCACCAGGACCGGACGGTCTCCCAGCGGAGTTCTACCGCACGTTCTGGCACATTCTCGGGAACTTCTTTACCGCTGTCGTGCGGGTCTACTTTGAAGACCTCCTCCTACCGCCATCCTTTCGGCTGGGACGGATCGTACTCATCCCCAAGGAGGGTGGTGACCATGCCGACCCCGGGGCATGGCGCCCGATAACGTTGTTAAAACAGTGACTACAAGCTCCTCGCGGCGACCCTAGCCTCGCGTCTGCAAGCTTTCCTACCGGAGCTGGTGAACCCCCGACAGACGTGTTCGGTGTCGGGCCGCAGCATACATACTTTGACGACTCTCACTCGCGACATCCTGGAGTTCACACGCTCCCGACGGGCGAACGGGCTTCTCGTGTCGTTGGACCAAGCCAAGGCGTTCGACCGCGTCGAGCACCAATATCTGCTCGGTGTTCTCGACGGGTTTGGCTTCTCCTCCGAGAGCGCTCAGCTGTTCGCAGCCTTGTACAGTGACTTGCGGAGTGACTTGTTCCTGAATGGCTCCTTAGTGGCACGCTTTCCGGTAACGCGAGGAGTTCGGCAGGGGTGCCCGCTGTCCCCGGTCCTTTTCGTCCTCAGCTTGGAGCCCTTTCTGGTTGGAGTCGACAGGCACCCCAGCATAAGCGGACTTGCTCTACCTGGGTCCGGTGAGCTTCGCGTCTCGGCGTATGCGGACGACGTGACCCTCTACCTGCGCGACGAAGACAGCCTGGTGAAGGCCCTCCGGCTCTTCGACGAGTACGCGTGCCTCTCCGGCGCACGGTTGAACCCTGGAAAAAGCAAATCTCTCTGCATCGGGGCTCCCCCCACCGTGCCCGCCATCTCTGCCGCGAGCCCAGTCCGTCACCATTCTTGGGGTCTCGTACGACGCCTCCGGCGTGGCTCCGGAGACCTGGGCCAACCTGCGACAAGAGATCATCGAGAAGGCCGCTGAGGCTGGCCATTACGACTTCCCCATGGCTGTGCGGCGGTACCTTGTTCAGACGGTTTTCTGCGGAAGGTTGTGGCATGTGGCCCGCGTAGCCCTCCCGCCACGCCCCTTCATCCTCCAAGTGCGCTCGGCGCTGTTTACCTTCTTCTGGAACAACCGCACGGAACTCGTGAGGCGCTCCCGCCTATGCCTCCCCCGCTGTGAAGGAGGGTGGAGCTTTCCGTGCATCGAGCTGGCAGCGCCCATACTGGCCCTGAAGACAACCCTGGCAATCCTTGACGACCACGACAACCCAGCACGGCCGCTCACGCTCTACTTCCTCGGCGCCAATAACCGCCTCTTGGGAGACTCTCTTCCGAGTCCTCTTCGGCCCCGCGCGGAGACGACCCCTGCATTTTACAAGTCTACCGCGGATCTCTTCGACAAGCTCAGCGTCCACGTGTCACGAGAGGAGATACTCGAGGCCCCGGCGTCTAGGCTTGTCGAACGCCTAGTTGTGGCAGACCAACCCCCGCCGCCGCCGGGCGCGGTGCAGCCGTACCCGTGGCTGGCACTGACGTCGTCCACGCTGCCGGACCACGTGCGCGACTTTGAATGGTTAAAGGGTTGGGGTGTCCTCCCAACAAAAGACAGGCTATTCCGCTGGGGTGTGGTACGGGACGCACAGTGCGTCAATTGTGGTGCAATAGAAACAAACGCGCACGTCGTGAGAGAGTGTGTACCGGCGAGGGACCTATGGCGCATAATACAGCGCTCGTTTCGCGGTCTCGGGGTGGACGTCTACGTCACACGAGGCCGTTGCCCGCGAGGCGCCTTTGCGCTGCTACTAGTGGCAATATGTGAGTGGGTGCTGTGGCGAAACCGTTGTGTCGCGACGGCCCAGCGACAACGACGCCGCGCGTTGTGGCCGCTGTTGTGGGACATCCGAAAAGAACTCACCGCCTACCTGGACGACCAGCGGTTCTCCCTTGGCGAGCAAGAGTTCCTCCGCCGGTGGTCGTGCCGCTACCTCTGTGTGAGTGAGGGGGTCGGCGCGTCATGATCAACTTTTTACTGTTTGATGGGCCTTAAACTCTAGTTGATGCTACAGATCAGTCCCCCGCGAGACTCTTGAATATGTTTGTTGCGTGCAGCGAGCGTCCATTTTTGTGGAATAAATTTTTCTGAACAGCTGAAGAACACCGTTCCGATGATTTCTGGAGTGCGGGCCGGGGCGCTTAGGGATTTAGCAAATGGTCTATTCCGTCCGAATCTACATGCTTTCGCGAACATACCTTCGAGCAACGAAGCCAGATCCGGTTGACTCCATTGTTCCACGGTGACCCAGGCCGAGACCGTTATCAATTGACATCCCTTTCAGTTTAGACGTATGCTCGACGTTTTACGGTCGTAAAATGGGTAGTTATTTTAACGTTGACATGACGTTATCACAGGCGTGCGCTCGGCATTTTACGTCGTTAAATGGGACGTTATGTTATCGTTAATATAACGTTCTCAATTGACATCCCGTTCAGTTTAGACGTATACTCGACGTTTTAAGGCCGTTAAATGAAACATTGTGTCAACGTTGATATAACGTTATCACTTGACTTCCCGTCCAATTCATACGTGTACTCGACGTTCTAAGGTCGTTTAGTGGGACGTCAGGTTGACGTAAAATCCACCCTTTTTTTCTAGACATTAGCCTTTCCATATTACGTCGATGGGACCTGACGTTCAGACTTTCGACGTTCTTTCGACATGGAGTTCCTGACGTCATCACGCTCTTTCGACGTCTTTTCAACGTGTCTGTGCTGCCTGGGACGTAATTAGGTGGTTCGAGCCGCTGCTTGATTCGAACATTTTCAATTTTATTGTTATAGATACAAACCATTAGGCCACTTGCATTCGGACCAAGATCAGGACATCTGGGTATTCGTTATGTTTTTAAATTTTGGATTTAAATAAATATTTCGTATATAAAAACGAAAATTCATAAATTGAAGGGAAGCTGCCCTTCCAATCAATTTTTATCGACATACATCCCAGCTGTTACAAATTGTTAAAATATGGCTGCAATCGAATTGTGTGGACAAACTTTTCCTCTTAAAGTAAATCGGAAAATTTGGTGCGTGTTCGCAGGTGATAATTTAGGAGCTAAAGGGTTAAGTCCGTTGTCATGTCTGTTTGCAAACTATATGCCTCAACGCAAGGGGGGTACACGCATCACGTTCCCGAGTTTCGAAGCATACTGATACGACTGACAGTCGTTCTGAGAGCAAGCAGAATGTTCGGAAGCATTTGAGAGAACCAAATCTCCTTCCCTCAAATTCTGTGAACTTTTTTCAGAAAGAAGGTATCAACTTCTTAACGTTCAAAACAATATCAATTAAAGGTTTGTATCGTACTCATCCCTGGCTTTATCACTTGTATGCAATATGTATGTAAAAGCTCATTATTGCGAAAGAGGATGCATCCAGAGGGGGTTCTTTAGCAATCATAAGTTACCGTGCAGCTGATTGCGACGCGGAAACTTGACAAGGACGCCACGTTTCACATATGAATACATACTGCTTCGAAGGTTTCATTTCTGTTGACAGATTATTTATTAAAGCCAGCAAAGATACGGTCGAAATTGGGTGAAGACACATTGTGCTGGTGGTTCACTCATGCCCATTCCATACAGCCCACTGCACTTATAAAGAAGAATTTGTTGACCGCTGCATTTTAACGTCGCTCCACGGAAGCCCCCGCGAAAGAAAGTCGATACTGCCATTATGTTGAGACGAAACTTGAGGCAGTAGAAGAAGCAGACGGCGTCCGACGTACGATGCTAAGCCATACGACCATGTCGAACTTTTCGATGGCAATACCATCGCTGGATTTTCGCGCTGTCGCGCAGAACCTTTTGCAAATAAAAGTGGACGCGGACCTTCTTGACTTGCAACCGAGTATAGCCTACGTACTTTATCATTTACGTTTTGAATGTTTTCAACCGCTCGTAAAGATGCACGACGGGGCATTTTCACATATGACAGGACTGCCATAATAGCAACATATACGGTAAGCGTTACCGGAATGCTGGCGAACCTTGCACCTATACTCTACGTTCTTTTTTATTTTT
Organism: Ixodes ricinus; assembly: GCA_037355805.1. Classification (NCBI taxonomy): domain Eukaryota; kingdom Metazoa; phylum Arthropoda; class Arachnida; order Ixodida; family Ixodidae; genus Ixodes; species Ixodes ricinus. The sequence continues at coordinate 19,292 of JAZHYW010005062.1, forward strand.
ATTTGGCTTAGATTCGTCGCTCGTGTTTACAGACCGTCAGTGGAACACAGGTTTGGGCCAGAAATCTAGTGAAGTTTAACATCGTTCACTGATGAAAAAAAGTGCCTTGACTAAAGCAATTATACTTTTGCAATGGTATGAAAGGTAGATACTATTCAGTACGACCCAAATAACAAAAGTGAGCCCTGTTATTTTTCCGGCGAATATACAAAATGCAAGCGGGTTTTCCCATAGTAGTGCACAAGAGCATCACAAAAGTACAATGGTTGCTGTCTGATTCAATTTGCATCCCGAAAGTCGCATACACACTAGCTCCAGTTGAGCCTCTAGCGGACATTGTAAACGCTTTATGGGAGAGAAGATGAATTTGTGAAATGTTTGTTGTAAAATTGTTCCTCTGTGCCGCAATAGTGTTTTTATCGATACTATTTTGATGTTTGAGAAACAAATAATCTAGATAATTATTATTTTTAAAAATATCCTGAGATTGCCATTTCCGCTTCGGAGAGTTATAATGTACGCTAGAGGTTCAACTGGTGCCAGTGTCTATGCGACTTCCGTGACGCAAATTGAAGCAGACAGCAACCAGTCTACTTTTGCAGTGCTCCTGTGCATTCCTATGGGAAAAAGCGCGCGCATTTTGTCTCTTCGCCGGAAAATAACATGAATCATTTTGTTTTTTTAGGTTGTACCGAATAGTTTATACCTTCATTACCATTCTAAAAGTGTAATTGCTTTAGTTACAGTATTTTTCTTTACCAGTTAACGATGTTAAAGTTCGCTATATTTAACGTTCAAACCTCTGTTTCATAGCAGGTGTGTAAAAACGAGCGACGAGTCTAAGCGAAATAGCAATCGAAAGGAATGTAGAATGTATTCAAGGTTCGCCAGCATTCTGGTCATGCTTATATATTTCTAATATGCAAGTCCTGTCACATAAATGAAAACTACCCCGTCGCGCGTGCATTTTTACGACCGATTAAAAACATTCAAAGCAGAAATAATAAAGCATGTGCGCTATGAAATCTACCTCTTTTCATTATTTCCTATGCAGGGTAGTTTTAATCGGGCACCTGTTTTCTGGCTTCTTCATATTTTTGAAGATTTCAAGCGTGCATGCGCGTCATATTTTGAACGTAGAATAAATATCTTCGCACATATGCACGATCAGAGAAAATAAAGCAACAACACTTATTTATTGCAAATCGTACTATATTACTTCCACTTTATTAATGCGAAAGCATTAACTGCTCCATGGAGCGAAGCCGGCGTTGTCTGTAGAAGCGAAAAACGGCACTTAAATTCTCATTAGCTGAGTGAAACTGCACCTAAATTCGGCACCTAAATTCCCATTTGCTGCAACGGGTGATGTGGCTCCATAGCAACGACGTCATCGTTGCTAAGGGGCCAGTCGAACTGTTGGCGGCGCAGCGAGGAGGGGGGACGCGGGTATGCGATGGCCCAACGTTAGGCCCAACGTTAGGCCTATCGTTAAGCTTTGAGGTCTAACGTCGTCAACGGGGACGCGGGTATGTACCGGCCAACGTTACTAGATTACCTCAGTTGTGGAACTCCCGCGGAAAGGGGTACTTCCCGTCACTCACTTCAGTCCCGTCACTCCCGTCGTTCGAAGCGCCATCTAGATTTTCGTTCACGAACTGTGTGTTTCATTGAGTACGGTGGAGCGCCATCTGGACGCTGCGCTTCGAAACGTACGTATCCCATAGAATACACTGCAGTTACCAAAGCAGCCGTCCGGCGCGTCGAATGACTATGAGCATTTCCGTAACTCAGCTAATCTAATAACGTTGGCGCTAGCCTGACGTCACGCCTAACGATAGGCCTAACGTTACGCTTTGAGGTCTAACGTCGTCGACCCGTACCCGCAGCTAGGGCGATGCTGATGATGAGAGGACACGTGATTTCAGCACGCGCCGCGCCGAGCTTCGCACTGCTGCCTCACCCAGCGGCGCAGCAGTCACCAGCGAGCCAGGGCGGGCCGCCGTGGCGCACCGCCGCACTCCTGTCCGGCGCTGCGGCCGCTTCTGCTCCTCTAGGCGCCGAGAATGCTTTCGCATTATCAACTCATAAGAAGTACTTAGGTGTCCTCGGAATTTGTTTTATCGTCTCATGAACACGGAGTGACCGATGTAGTGTTGCTGCATAGTTCTTGCCGTCTCTGTTGGTTTTCTACATGTCCTTCGTTCGTTTGGCACATAAATCCCCCATGCAGAAAAGAGCAGACACCGTGCCCACAGTGACAATGCCCTTCAGTGCACATAAATGCGTCTATGAAGCTGTCTTAGCACTGTGTTTAATGCCGTGAATTTGAAAAAAAAATGTAAATGACCAATTCTTTTATTTACGTGATTGAGAAATGTTTTATGTTATTTACAACGTTATAGTTACTCGTAATAGTTGTTCTCTATGTCACGCGCAGAAAAAAAATGCACCCGCTTTTCCCCGTAGAAATGCACTACCGGAAGTCAATTTTTGTGCTGTCTACTTCACTTTGCCAACAGCACAATAGCGCCAATTGAGTCTCTAGAGTACATTATAATAACTTAATGGTTTTAAACGATAACAAACATGACTGTCGGCGTTTCTCGGCGTGCTCAACCAGCTATGGTCGTTGATCTCGTAAATTTATATGAGTGCGAGTCGTTCTGTGTTTTCAGAGGTGTCCAGAGGAACATCTTAATCAGCCTAGTTTGAATCAAACAAGTGTCGCAAGTACACGCCTTCGAAAGAGCTGTGCGGGCACTTGTTTTCGTTATGGGACTGACATCAGCTAGCCTCAGCCTAGCGTTCCACGTCAACTATTTTGCTTGGTACGGCTTGATTTGGTTGTTTGCGCGTGTTGGTGCTGAATAAAGATGTTGGTTCCCGTAACAGCGGCTCCTCTGCTCTGTGAATTGTCCAACTGCCATGATTGCGAGCATGGTTTCAATACCGAGAAGATGCATACACAGGTAAAAATCTTCGAGCCATTTGGCTTGGAAGCATTCGGGCGTTCGGCTCGCATCAAGCTTGTTCAGGTTTATTCCCGTCATTTCGCTCCGAAAGGAAATTTGCTCTCACGTTTTGCACCTGGCCTGCAAAAGCGAATATTTTAGATCGCGTTTTAATTGTGCGTCATTACGCACATCCACCATAAGAGTTAATATGATGTACGCTAGAGGTTCAACTGGCGCTAGTGTCTGTGCGACTTCTGGGAGGCAAATTGAAGCAGACAGCAACCAGTTTACTTTTGCGGTGCTCCGTGCATTCCTATGGGAAAACACGCGTGCATTTTGACTCTTCGACCGAAAATAACATGGATAACTTATTATTTAGGGCGTACAGAATAGTATGTACCTTTATCAACATTGTAAAAGTGGAATTGCTTTAGTTACAGGATTTTTTTATGCCAGTGGACGATGTTAAACTTCGCTGCACTTCAGGCCCAAACCTCTGTTTCATAGCAGGTATGTAAAAACGAGCGACGATTATAAGCGAAATAACAATCGAAAGGAATGTAGAGTGTTTTCAAGGTTCGCCAGTATTCCGGTGATGCTTATATATTGCGAATATGCAAGTCCTGTCACATATATATAAAAATGACACCATCGTGCATCTTTACGACCGCTCTAAAACATTCAAAACGTAAAGTATAAAGTATATGCATGGGCTTTGAAAGGTGTGTCTTTTTATTATTTCTTATGCTGGGCAGCTTTTATCGGGCACATGTTCTCTGGCGTCTTCCTATTTTCAAAAATTTCTAGCTTGCGGGTGATGTTTTTAACGCAGAACAAGCATCTTAATTCGCACATATTCATGAGCAGAAAGAATAAAGCAGGACTTGTTTAATGCAAATTGGACTATATTAGGTGGTCTTCAATTTGTTTTTAACGTCTGCACGCACAAGGAGTTACTGGTCCAGTCTTTCAGCGTAGTTCTTGCCGTCTCTTGGTTTTCCAGACGTCCTTCGTTCGTTTGGCACGTATATCCCCCATGCTGAAAATAGCACGACGCCGTGTTCGCTCTAACAATATCCGACAGTGCACATAAGTGCGTATATGAAGCTGTTTTAGCGCTGTGTTTAATGTCATTAATTTGAAATAAGAACGCCGTAACTGACCAAATATTATCTATGCGTGACTATGATATGTTCCGATTTACCTAGTACGTGCTACTTATTCGTGATGTTTGCTCTTGAAATCGAGCGCAGGGAGAAAATGCATTAGCTTCTTCCCATAGAAATACATTACCGGATGTCTATTTCCGACTGGTTGCTGTCTGCCTCAATTTTCAACAGCACACTTGTGCCATTTGAACCTCTAGCGTACATTAAAATAATTCTATGACACCCACCTTGCTCGCAAAGGCCATACGAAAAAAAAAAAACGAGAACGAAAAAGTTGGAAGAACTGCATATTTATTTTGTAGATTTTTTTTTTTTGCATCTCGGTCGTTTTTTACCGCACATCGTCAAACGCTGAACGGTCACTTGTATAGGACCGTGACTTGTGCATGGAACACTAGAACGCGACTTTCATCGCTGCGTCTTACGAGCGTTGCAGACGTTTTCAAACGGGGGCAGAATAGCAGACGGACGAAGGCGAAAACGAACGCCGACGTGCTGCTTTCACAGCCGCGTCTTACAGGCGCTGCAGACGACGATAGACGGTTGTAGAATAGCAGACGAGGCCGGAGGCTGCCGCGAGTCTGCTTGCACAACTAGCAGCGGTGTAAGACGCCAGATTAGACGCATCGGATGTCCTGAAAGGGAGACACTAGGTTTGCGAGCGTGTTCGGTCCAGCAGGCAAGCCAATCTACAGGGTGATTCAAGGAGACGGCAGGCTCTTTAAATCGACCGGAAAATTCGGTTTCTTATCACGCTACGACTTTGTGCAGCGTTGCCCACAGATGGTGCATTTTTTTTTGTAAAATTTGCAAAGAGCGAACTTACCTGAGGAAAAAGTAAAGAAAGAAAAAGGCTTAGCTCCTATGGAAACGCAGCGAAGCCACCGGTCTTCAAACAACACGGCGCCGTTTCGCACGGGAGACAAGAGATGGCGCAACGAACGCCGCCAACGAACGAGCATACTGCGCCGAGAGCCGGCGTCTTTAGCGGACGATCTTTTCGACTCAAAAGCGGCGCGCGTTCAGCAGGCGACGACAGTCGCAGAAACAAAAACAGGCGCGGTAACAACAAGGAACTGCAGTTCCTTGTCTGCTAAAGACGCCGGCTCTCGGCATCGTATGCTCGTTCGTTGGCGGCAGTTGGCGTCGCGACCGCCTGCGCCATCTCTTGTCTCCGGTGCGAAACGGCGCCGTGTTGTTTGAAGACCGGTGGCTTCGCTGCGTTTCCATAAAAGCTAAGCCTTTTTTTCTTTTTACTTTTTCCTCAGGTAAATTCGCTCTTTGCAAATTTTACAAAAAAAAAATGCACCATCTGTGGGCAACGCTGCACAAAGTCGTAGCGCGATAGGTTAAAAAAACCGAATTTTGCGGTCGATTTAAAGAGCCTGGCCTCTCCTTGAATCACCCGATAGTAGTAATAAGCGGGGCCAGAGCATGAAGGCGAAATGACGCTGTGGAGAGGAACACTCCCCAACGATTACAAAAACCAAGAGACGCTATTGGTCGAAAAGGAGAGCTGACATGGTGCCAACTTCTTTTCGTCCAATAGCGTCTTGTGGTTTTGCTCACCGTTGGGAGTGCGCATTGGCTCTCCCTTTCCCCCGAAATCTATTCTACAACGCCTACACACACACCTCTCCAAAGCGTCATGTCGACTCCAGAAGCTTCCTACCTCCATGGGCTCTAAGCCAACGTTACCATATTACCTCAGTTGTTGAACTCCCGCGGAGGGAGGTACCCCACCTCACTCACTTCAGTTCGTCTCCTATCGTTCGTAGCGCCATCTAGATATTCGTTTCATAACTGTGCGTTCTATAGAGCAAGCTGAAACGCCATCTAGACGCTGTGCTTCGAAACGTACGTATCCCATAGAATACACTGCAGTTACCCTAGCAGCCGTCCGGCGCATAGAATGATGGGATGCGAGCCGTGACGATAGAGGGGTGTACTGCTCGTGCACGCCGCGTCTATGAGCAGTTTCGTAACTGAGCTAATCGAATAACGTTGCTCTAAGCGCCGCCACTGACCTATGAGCAGGGCTTAGGACGGACGTTACCTACACCTAAATTGCGTCTAGTGGAGTGCATATTGCACAAAAAAATATTTTTGCGTCGAAAAATTACAGGTGATTTACGAAATAAAAAAATTACAAAATGTGCCCTTTAGACGAAAAAAATATTGTATGTGTCTTCTTGCTCTCTAACAGCCTTTTCGTCTGGTGGCACCCCAGCATGGAGAATAGAAGGGTAGGAGAGGGCATTGCGTCAGCCGCGTAGCCTCCACAAGCCATGCTTCCTTGACGCCTCGCATCTTTCTCATTTTACCCCTTACTCTCCTCACTTATCAGCCCAACATGACCACATCACGTGACCGTAGCTAGCCTTCGATCTGATAAAACCTACCGGACGGAGCGCGCGCAAGCCTGCAAGAAATCCTTCTACAATCAACCATCCATCTAACACGTGACATGTCACGCGCACCAATCGCCAGAGAGATCTGCGGTCACGTTGGGCACAATATCGTTTAAACATTTTATGACTAGGCTTCACCAATATTGCAACGTTCCCCCTCCTATACTTTGTTTCACCTTATAATGTACCTCAGGAAAGGCTACAAGCGCGAGCTCGTTGCTCTAGGGCACATCTCGGCGGCACGAGCTCTCGTGCGTCAAGAGCAGCTCCCAACGCTATGAGCTCGCGCTTCTAGCCTTCTCTGCGGTACAACATAAGGTGAAACAGAGTATAGTACTTTTAACCTCCTTGCACCCCAGTGTGTTCCAAACGGGCAGCTGGTGACGTTTCATGGTCGACCTTATGATTGGCAGCTTTGGCGAGAGCCATAAGAATTTAATTTATGCAGGCTAAATAAAGTGTATCGCTCGGTGAGAGTATCGTTATTCTTTCAACAAAAGCGATTTTCTATTCAAACGAGTAAAGGTTAAGACAAAAAGACAAGCTTCAAATCTGCAGAAATAACAAAACAAAAAACACCTACTGAGATGCCCGCCTCCCAGCGGCGGTGGCGGCGGGACTACCGAACGTGTTTTACGAGCGCCCGAACGCACCATCCAGGGGCGGACGCAGAAATTTCCTGAGGGAGGGGGGGGGGGGCGAGGGGGGTCAGGTGTTGGTCAGCGTACCATATGTTCAGGAACCGCCTCCCCCTCTCCCTCGTTTCACGCCCTAAATTTTACACATGCAAAAATCAAGAGGGGGGTCAGGACATCCGGACCCCCCCCCCCCCCCTCTAAATCCGCCACTGGCACCATCAGCCGTTCGGGATATCGGAACGGAACCAATGGACGCTTATTTCTGCGATTTGAATCTGCTGCTCTTGTCGTGTGTCGTTTGCTACCTGTTCTCGAAGTCAGTTTGATGTCCGCGTGTTGTTGTTTTCTTTTCGGTGTGTGTGTGTGTGTGTTTTGGTGTTTCCACTAGTGCGCTCGATTGGACGAGTTCGTGCGTGCTGCGAACTTTACCCACTTTACCCCGCTAAGCTTCGTAGACCTAACGAACCGGACACGCTTGCTCGGAATGCCGGCAAAAGCTTGAAGCTAGATGACGTCCTCATGTATAAGCTATGCATGATCAAGTGCTGTAGTCGTACACGCCGGCAGCCGTTGCCGCTCGAAGCAACAAATGCCAACTGTCCATTCGTCCAAACAAAAGCCAGCCGGCGGATTCGTGCCGAACGACCTCGACGGGCGCGGTACTGTGATCTTTTTCCGACGGTACTTGTGCGGCATTTGTGAGAAAATGAATGCTTATTTGAACTAATTCTCCCCATCAATGCTTCTTTTAACCTGTCAAGGTGCAATTAACCACCTGAGCCGAATCGCTGCTTCCATTATACCGACCGTATTCGTACCGATCAGCGGAAGTGGAAAAAAAGTGGAGCAGAGAGCGCTAGAACGCGCTGGGCGTGGTGGGGCAGCAGGGCGCGGAGTATAGTGGACGGACGACGTCGGCACGATCGCGTTCAGAGTCTGAATCTAGGACGATGCAATTGTCTATTATCACTATGGCGACGATGCGTACCCGTCCTCGGCGCGGCAGCCATGAACCTTTGCGGAGCGCAAGTTCGTCTGCTTCTTTTTCAAGGGTTGGGGTGATTGGCTCTGATTGAAGGATAGTGGGCAGACCTCAAAGTAGCTTGCTTTGAGGTGTACACACTACCCTTCAATCAGAGCCAATCAGAGCTCGGCGTTCTGACGTCATCATGACCCCGGCAAAAGAAGCAGACGAACTTGCGCTCCGCATAGGGGTGTTCACACGGGGGTGAGAAATCTATCCCTTTGCTCCCCGGGATGCGCATCACGTGCAGGTAATAGCGTCACGCTTTTGCACGAAGCCGCGTTGACTTAAACATCCCAGTGGGATGAAAGAGCACTTGCGCGGGCTGTACAAACATTCCCCGCCTTGGCGTAGGATCTCCTTGTAACTGGAGGTATTCTGTTCGCGTGCCTGGCAACATGAGAGATCTTGCTCAGCCAGATACAAGCGGTAACATCGGGATCGCCTAACTTGTTGTGGCTTGCGTTGTTACGTTATGTCGTCCGCGGCACCCGAAAGAGTCTTCGATATTCATTAATGCCATCCTCATGCCACTCCTCGTACAACTATTTTTTTGTTCCACGTCCTTTGTGTGGCATTTACCCATTCAAGAAGCATTTTTCTTTTAGCAGCAACCAGTTTGTCGTCTTCTGCATCTAAAAGCGCTGCCGGCACATTCGCGTATCGCCGTTTTATGCACGCCTCCTTTTTTCTACTCTGTTCAGCGCACACCGAGCCCTGTTGTCGAGAATGCGACCGCTAAATGCGTCTGATAACACTGACATCCCTCTTGGCTCCCCGCCTTTCGTGTAAATGGTTGAGACGGGGACGGAGTCTCGCCGATTCCGCCGATCGTTGACGTCACGCACATCCCTCCCCGAAAAGCACACCTCGTGTGAATACCCCTTAACCTGCATGCTGTCAATTGGCCAGCCGCTTCACTTCACTTCTCCAATCAATGAATTGTCTATAATACGTCACGGAGCTAAAACTCTTCATTTTTTGTAATCTTAATGGACCCTATTCACAAGTCCATCAGGCAACATTGGCAGTCGCCATTGTGTGGACACGAAGCGCGTGAGTGGATCCGAGTCGTCGCCGAACGCTGACGTTACACTCGTGTCCAATACACGCTCAGAGCATGTAAGCAAGCAATGGGAGTTAACGTTGGCGCAAACTATTGAAAAAAAAATCTATTTGCTTATAACCAAAAACAAAATATCACATTTCCAGAAAAAAATTGCGGTGGCTTAGCTCGGCTATGCTAGTATATACGTAGCGTGAGCTTATGCGCACAAAATGAGCGGCGCTATCAAGCGGCTCCGGTGCAGCGTCAGACTTGGCTACTGCGCAACGGAGGCGGACAGCTGGGCAAGCGGCGGCGCCAGTGCGTCTGCCGCGGCTATGACGTCACTCGTCTGGAATGTGCAGACCGGCGAGGCGCGCGCGGTGGCGGCGGAGCGCGCGGCGGCGGCGGCTCCGGCGCGCCAGCTGTGCGGCGTGTGACGTCACTGCTCCTCGCACATGCGCAGACCGGTGAGGCGCGCGCGGCGGCGGTGGAGCGCATGGCGGCGGCGTCTCCGGCGCGCCAGCTGTGCGCCATGTGACGTCACTGCTCCTCGCGCTTGCGCAGCACGGAGCACGGCTCATTATGCGAGCCACGCGAAACTGCTCAACCTCGGCCAGTGCAGCTCACGCTACAAAAATGTTTTCTCTATGTTACTACGTTAGATGAGCTTCGTCTCGGCGCAAATTTCAAACCAGTCCAAAAATCGTTATATGGCCCATTTGAGACCGGTGCATTCAGGAAGCGTAGCACTGAGATAGCGTTAGGTGAGCACCGCATTAGCGCTGAGTTAGTGCTGCATTCCGTGTGTGCGAACAAAAAAAAGACCGGTTCTCACGATACACTGATGCAACGCTGATAGAGTAGAAATTCAGCGCAGTGTCTACAGCGCTGAGTTACAACGATATTTTTGTATGTTGCGTAAATACCACTTAGAATGAATCCCTGGCGTTTGTCATCCACGACGCACGCGTTAGTTTATCTCCTTGTGCAGGGGTAGTCGCAAAAATGTTAAAGAAAAACGAGCAGCGCTCTCGCCCTCAACTCGCAGCCAGAACAAGCGACCGCGTGATCTGGAGCCGATTGTATGCCGCCAATGTTTATCCACGCGCTCGATTTGGCACAGCACAAGGCACGCGCTGAGTTACAGACATCGTAAGGGTTCGGCTATTGTCGTCATTATAATCTCGTCCCACTAGATCGACAAACGCCGATTTCTGTCCCGCAACAAGGAAACGTTGTGTGTCGTTGATGCTGTCCCCCTGTAGCAACGAATATGACCGACAAACGCAGGCAAACGATCGACGACAGAGCAGTTGTTGTTCGTCCCACTTGTATCGCGGACAGCGCGGAGCGGCAGTCCCACCAGCGAACAACACTCGCCGACGAACCTGTCCTTCAGGGTTGAAAGCTGGGCTTGGTTCATGATGATTAAAAAGCGCACAACAAAGCACAACACCATCTTCCCGAGGGGAACCATGGGGTGATGCGGAGCATCGTGTTGGTTCCGAGGAAAGAGTCAGTTGCGTGCTGACGTCGAGAGATGGCGCCACAGAAACTTGGAACGCTCGCCGTTTATTTTTTTTCACACTTGAAGGAGAGGAGACTAGAGGAGGCGAGTTGCGCGGGCGCGCGCGGTGTGAGGAGAAGCGAACGCACGCGCAGTGCACGCAGCTGGTTGAGAGAGAGAGCGGAGAGTGTAACGCGCAGCTGTTGGAGAGAGGGAAGGAGGAGAGTTGCGCGTGCGTATCGTGAGTGCGGACTACGACGCCGACACCAACGCCGCGGGACATAGACCTGAGCAAGAGATGCTCCGCATCTAAAAAGAGGACACATACCCACAGCGCCTATCGCGCGTGCCTCTCGTGTTCCGCGTTGTGTACCTCGTTTGCATCCGTCTGCTACCGCCATTTAAGCTCGCTTGCCGTCGTCCGCCTTGCCACTGCTATCGCGCCGCGTGTCGCGAAAGGCGCCATAACGGCGGCACGATAACTACCGCTGCTACGGTAAGTATAGCTGCGGGTACTTACCTTAGTCGTCGAAGTCAAGGGCTGCAACTATCTCACGAAAGCCTTGACCTTAGCGTACTTTTTATGATACATAGGGTGTTTTACTACCCGCAGACAACTCCTATTGTCTACCATTTGTACGAGGAGACATTCTAGCTCAGAGTTAAAGTCATGAGCACGGTGGTGAGGGGGCGCTCAACATGAACGAGGCTATAGGACACACAAACAAGTAGTGAGGTTTATATTGGTGTCAGTGTTCATGTTGGTCATGCCGGAAGTAAAAGCGAAAATACATATTCACAGGAAGTGTTCATTTGAAACCTATGAAGTTTAGAAAAATACACAACGGGCACAAACCGCTGTAATTAAATTGAATCAAAGGAAATCGAATTTGAGAATTATGAACCAGCCGAAAGAGCATATTCGGGGCAGCCGGGACTTTAACCACGGATCAAGTGTACTAGTCCCATTCTCTTTTCGGGGGTTTCTACCTGTCTTGTGTATGTATGCAACAATGCGGAATGTATCCAATGAGAGGTGTTCTGGACGAAGGCATGCCGCCGTGTAGTACATGAGCGGCACGTTTTTGGCACGCGGTGCCTGCCGCATATAGAATTACCTAGAATTACCTTGGTGGGCCCGTAGCTCTCAAGTTTTGAGCAGCGCTCCAGGCGAGAAAAATAGAAAATTTGGCTCGCGTTTCGAACATGCGTCAATACGCTTCTCCACTACAGTTTTTTATGCTCCGTTCTAAGTGCCAGCGTAGCAGAGGCTACAAGAGCGAGCTGTGAGCTTTCAACGTCCCTGCCAAGCACGCGCGCTCGTGCACTGCGAGCATCATTCAGGGGAACATGCTTTTGTGAGTAGCTTCGGCTTCGCTATCACGTAAAGTGAAACAATCGTGCACGCGGAAGCTATGAAAGAAAGCAAAGATGAAAGGAATGTTTAATGGAACGCTGCGGCCGCGAACTGCATAATTTTTTTAGACGTTTTGCTACCGCGCATTTACAGATGCTTACAGATGCTTGTAATCGAATGTGGCACGTGCAAAACTGAGCATTACAGCACCACACGGGTGGTGCAACCAGCATAACATGGTCGCGTCTTGCGTACGTCTTCCGGACGCGCTCGCGCCCCTGCCCCAGAGCACCGGGTCCCATCTAGCAAAACGGGAGGACTGCGTCGCCCGACTCGGTTTGTCGACGTATTTGAATGAATGAATGAATGAATGAATGTTTATTTTTCCGGAATCAGCCTAAATGGAAACAGGGACTAAAGGCGTGAAGCCTGACAAGGTCTCTGTCCCCAATGCAGCGCTTTCCAGCGGCACACAGTTTACAAAGTTAACGCTTAGTAATAAACAAAATATTCACTTTTCAGAATATACCAGAAAAACAACTAGTTATTACATACAGATTCAGATAATAAGGGGTTACCACTGCCCACCATCAGTGTCCTGAGATCCATTTTAAATTTACTAAAATAGTTATTAAAATCTATATGGTCTTTAATGTTATTCAGCAGATTTACTGACTTGATATTCCACTGTTTGTGTTCTATAATTTGTACAGGTCTGAGGGGGCCGCTTATGTGCGTGTCGAAGAGGGTAGGCATGCGTTACGTCACTTATATCCGTCACATATAGTTTTTGTTTGTGAATAAGTTGTAATAACTTAAAATCATATATCTGATTGACCTTGAGATTGCCTCTTTTTTTAAGTGGTGCAGTATGCAGGTCTTGTAATTTACCCGTATAATTTTCAAATAGGCGCAACATTTTTTTCTGCAGTGTGAGCAACGAGTTATAGTTTGTGGTCGACCCCACATTAGAAGACAATAACAGAGCCTAGAGTAAAAAAGCGAATAATATAAGTTTTTCTTTAGCCATGTTGGTATAAGGTCCTTTATTTTATATAGACATCCGACCGACAGTGAAAGCTCGGAACTTAATTTATTCACGTGTGTGTTCCAATTTAGCTCTTGATTAAACCAAACTCCCAAAAAATTTTGTTCGTGAACTTGTTCTATAATTTAATCTTTAAAATGTATTACTAAGTTGGTACTGTCGCGTGTGTTTTTAGGTGCAAAGAGTATATACTTCGTTTTTTTTCGTATTTAATTTTAGCTTGTTTGCTTGAAGCCATGTAGCTAGGTCTGCAAGATAGCAATTTGTCATGAGTTCTAACTGGGCTTTGGATGAGTCCGCAAAAAATACGCTGGTGTCCTCCGCATACATAATAAGCTCATGATATCCCGGGATTGCTGTAATATCGTTTATATATAGAAGAAACAGAAGGGAACCTAAGATCGAACCTTGTGGGACTCCGCATTTTATTTCCAGTGTACTTGAGACAATGTTATTCGTTTTAACAAATTGAAATTGATTTTCAAGATAATTTTTTATGAGAGCCAAAGCTATTTCCACGTATTCCATATGTATGTAGTTTTCTGAACAGTATGTCGTGTTGTATAGTGTCGAACGCTTTAGTTAGGTCCAAAAAAATTTCTACTGTATATAGTTTATTCTCAATATTGTATATTATTTTGTCCTTTGCCTCTACGAGCGCTTGCTCCGTGGATTTACCTTTCTGAAATCCATATTGTGATTTGTTAATCACATGATACTTGGATATAAATTGGTCTATTCTGCTTTGCATAACGCCCTCAAATAATTTAGAGAATATAGGCAAGACCGAAATTGGTCGAAAATTTTGTAAGTATTGACCGCCCCCTTTGTAGACAGGTGTAACTTTAGCAAGCTTAAGTTGCTCAGGAAATATACCCGTTTCTAACATGCAGTTTATGATGTGCGATAGGACGTTGCTTATATCTTGGGAATCGTATTTAATAGAAACTGGTTTAAGGTCGTCGATGCCAGCAGCTACATTATTTTTTTATTTTTGTTATTAGTAGTTCTGTTTCTTGTTGGGTGACTGGTGATAAGATTACCGAGTTTGTTAAGGAAGTCGTGCTAGGTGTGTCGTAATATGCTTCCGTATTTGCAGTACACCCGCGAACTTTTACAAAATGCTCGTTCATTGCGTTAGATAAGTCCAACCCGCTCACACGCTTGCCATCGACAATCACAGGTTGTATTTCTGTGGCGCGATTGTTACTGTTTGTGACGGTATTCACCGCTTCCCATATTTTTCTGGGCTCATTCTGGAGGCGAAAAAATAGGCGTTGATAATAATCTTGTTTTGTATTTTTCAAATCAGATGTTAGCTTATTTCTGTACTTTTTGTAGGCTGCTACAAGCAGGGTGTCGAACCGGTCAATGTTTCGGTTCGGTTCAGGTTCGGGTTCAGAAGCCTTGTATTTTGTTCCGGTTCGGTTCCGGTTTAGGGTAGCTCACATAATAACACTCCGGTTACCGGCTTTAATAAGCGCGAACCGGTTCGAACCGGTTCCTAACTCGACCTTTTAATCTTGACTGAGCCCTTCCTAGAGCCTTTTCTGAGCCCGAAATACTAGCAATAGACCCATCCCAAAACTACTCCCTCTTCAGGCAGATCTGAAAACCCTGCGCAGTGACGTGCGCAAAAGACACCATTAATGTGGCAAGACTATTACTTGTATACTATACTGTTCTTAAGTGAACCATATATAAGCGATCGCCTTTCCATTTTTATGATGCCTTTTGCACACTATTGGCTAAATGGCTCATCGGCTGCAACAGCGGTGCATCTTGAGGTCAAACATTCGCGTACGCGTAGGCCTCCATGCCTAGAGTGGCGCAGTGATTTCCCTACGCACCCCCTAAGGGGGGGGGGGGAGGAGTGAGTTAGTTAGAGTTTTGAGAGTAAGGAAGACAAAGGAAGTGTTGCTGAGCCAGAGGCTCGGTATGTCACCTTTGGGGGGAGGAGTGTACACCCCCCCCCTTGTTTTTTTGTTTTTTTAAGGCACCCCCTTAATTCTCAACGACTCCTCTATATTTGCCTCTATCCTCAATGCCCCCCCCCCCCCCCTAATTTCAATCCCTGGAGAAACCCCTCTGGAGTGGCGCAATCCACTCCGACACTTGAACATTGCGTAGCCAAGCGGCCAAACGGTGCTTCGAAATCGCCACCGCCGCGACCGCGCCGCCAGGGTCAATCCAAGAAACAAAGTAAAGTTAAAGTTTTCCAGATGCCTAAGTAGAGGCGGGAACTGAGCGAGCTCGCTGACCATGTGGTCTCTTTGTGTCTCTTCTTTTGATAATGATGTACGTTTTATTACGTATGCAATAAAAACGAAATGTAAATATCTGACAGTATGTAGGATTAGTCTTGGCAATATAAGAAAAAAATACGCCCGCAACTTTTCCCATTAAGATCAATTATTGACACAATCGGCCCTGAACCGCTTTCGTTGGACCGGTGACCGCCACATCGGATTATGGTTTCGTTCTGGTTCGGGTTCAATATGAAGCGTTCGATTTCGGTTTCGGTTTTGTACCGGTTCGGTCAAAAATAACGGTTTTGATCCGGTTTTCGGTTCGGGTTCGGGCTCAGTTCGACACCCTGGCTAAAAGATCTTGATCTCTGCTTTTAAAAAAAGTATGGTATTTTTTAATTTTTTTTCTTTAATTCGAGCGTTTAACTCATTGGTCATCCAAGGTTTGCGCAATCTACCTTTTCTTTTGTTCATCAGTTTAAGTGGGAAGGCAGTGTCATAACATATTTTAAGTTTTTTTAGAAAAAGCTGGCGTACGCGATATTTGGGTCGTGTTCAACAGATTCACTGTTCCAATCGATGGCAGTGATTAGGTCACGAAACTTTCTCAAGGAATCTTCGTCTATTTTCCTGTAACTGCAACCGCTACGTTGAGTTTGCTTTTTTTAAGGAATGATGCAAAACAGAAAATAGGTAAATGGTCACTTATGTCGTGTGTAAAAATGACAAAAGATACCTCGTGAGTGTTTAAATTAGTTATACATACGTCGAGACAAATAGCGGTATCTGAGGTCACCCTGGTGGGCAGTGTTACCGTATTAATACATCTGAAAATACACAAGACATTTTGAAATTCAAACGCGTGCTTTTCTTCTTTATGTAAATCGATATTTATATCACCCATAATAAAGAATGGCTTAACTGTTGAGCCAAGAAACCCAAGCAAGTCCTCACAGTAAGATATACACACAGATTTGTCTCCAATCGGTGGCCTATAAACAACACAAACAATAACACTTCCGGCGTCCACAACAAGAGACTCGACGTCTGTCGAGATAGCGAGAGAACTTACCTAACACATAGCAAAAAAAGTATTTTCTTAAATATATCGCTACCTCACTTCCTTTTTTATATTTCCTTCCCAATGCTGGTGCATTTATAGCCACAGAAATGAGGGGGCTCAGATTTTTCGGGGATCTACGTTTCCGTACAAAGCTAAGCATCAAAATTTATACATAATGATTCAAAAGTCTTTTCTCGCCAGCTTCAGTCCCAACGGCGGAACAGTTGCCTTGTCTCTATCTTTAAAGTCATGCCCCTTAGGTGGGGCTGTGGACTCCGATAAACAGGTAGTCTGTCACTGTCATTTGTTACTGGTCCACGTTGGTCGCTGTCGGTTATTGCTGTTGGTCGCTCTAGTGCGACTAGGCTCTTAGGGAGTTTTAGAATAGCGGGTCCTAGAGCCACTCAATAAGCTACGCTTCAGAGTAACGACACTTACTTGCCAGTCATCTGAAGATTTATCTGAAATCACAGGAACGGCTTTTCCGTCCTTCACAAATGTTTAAACAGTTAGCGACAGAGCAAAGCAATATTACATGAGTTCCGTAACACCGAATCTTATGCTGAGGAAGTCGCACTTTTGAATCATGACGATCGGCAGTTGCGTCTGCTCTGTTCTAGGCACCAAAGATGGCGACGCCCACAACAATATCGGGGAACATAGAGCCGATACTCAAAGCGTAGCTCATTTAGTGGCTCTAGGGGCCCCTACGCTTGGGGGCCTCTGAGCCACAGGGGGACGCGAGCGCAGCGATACTCGCTCCGCCGGCTTTTAAAAATAGGGTTTTCAATACGCAACGTGGCACGCTTGCGTTTCTCGCTCGCAACCCCAATACGGCAAACAAGCGAAATTAATAAAGAGAAAAATATAAACACATAATATATTTGCGCTTATCAAACACTGTTTGTTGCTTTCGTCGCAGATAATGGGTAAGGTAAAACCAACTCTACCTGTTTTTTAACAATCATTAGATGTTTGAAGTAAAGACAAAATCAGTACGATTTCGTCTTTTTCCTTTTCCAAACGAGAAAGATGGCCGGCACCCTGAGGCCGTACTTGCAAACGTGTATAAGCCGGCAGCGCGAGTATCGCTGCGCTCGTGTCACCCTACGATCTGAGGGCCCTCGAGCGTGGGACCCCTTTTCTAAACCTCCCTATTGATTATCATGAGCCCAAATCGAGTGCTCACGCTATTTTCGGGTCCAAGCGATGAGCCGCATTCCAATATTTCCAGTGGGGGACTATAAATTGTCACTGGGAACCGATATGCCGCCTCCTCTTTTTCCTACCTCCATTGTAGAGAGGGTCCATTTCAAATCATGGAGAGCGCTTGCAATTTAATGGCTGACGCCTCCGGCAGAAATCGGTCGCCAGTGCCACCGTACGGGACAGAAGCCAGACATTTGTGTTCAAGACCCTGTCTGCGCCAGATGCGGAAGGACACACCCAAGAGAAGGAATGGACACGGACACGAGCGAAAGCGAATGCATGCCCGGATACCAAGACCTACTGTCAACAATGCAAAAAGGAAGGCCATCTCGCTACGGACAAGAATTGCGCAACGAGAATAGAAAATAACAGGAAGATGAGAGCATCCATTCAGGCAATGAAAGCGCAAGCTCGATCATCGCAGGTTGGAGCTCGTATCGACACTGTACCAGACCCGTCGAGTAACCCGACAGCAGCTCCTGCAGCACCAACTGCGACGCCGCAGACAACGGTTCCCACCAAAGGCCCAAGCCCAACTTCATTAGCAAGCTCCTATGCCAACGTCTTCTGCAAGAGCCTGGCAGAAGCAGAAAACCAAACAATTCGCGCAGAATTGCAAGCTCTGAAAGGAACTGTACAAGCATTTGTCGTTCAACAAGAACAATGGAGAGTGAAACTCCAGCAGCAGCAACAGATGCTCCAGCAAATGCAGCAACAGCAGCAACAGACACAAAACTTCATTCAAAAGTTCTACGGAGGGGCACTCTCCGAACTTCAGGCTACCACATCCCCGTAGATGATCAAGGTCGTGCAATGGAATTGCCGAGGGCCTTGACTTCGGGCGGCGGAGCTCAACGCGCGGTTTCATGCAAAACCACAAGATCGTTCGGACGTTCTGCTGATGCAGAAAACTAACACGACCCTGACATGTATTAGAGGATACGCAGTGCACTCAACGCCCACTATCACGGACAAGAAGGAGGCGCACCCGAAAAATCGACAATCTTCATAAGCCATGCCTGTCCACATCACCAAATCGATCTCTCTAGGTGGTGCAATGACGAGCAAGAAGTCGTCGCAATACGAACAGAGATCGAAAAGAAGACTATCATACTAGTGTCGGCCTATTATAGACCGAACAGGAAAAGAAACATTAGGATTTCTGGAACGGCTGGATTGCCCATCTGCACCAGGCATATCCAAAAGATCAAAAGCTACACTGCGGGGTTTTTAAACTTCGGCACATAGCGTGGGGCTACAGCAAGAGTTCCAAGACAGGCAAAGAACTTTATGAGGAGATGACGCAGCACGGCATGACGCTAATGAACAGGAAGGCGTAAAGACGAGAACCGGACTGGGGCCTAAAAGTCAGGATACGTCTCCTGATTTGACGTGGACAAATAACAAATTTGTGAAACAACAAAAGTGGAAATGCGGTCCAGATGCATGGGGCAGCGATCACCTCCCGATTTTCGTGGATATGTCACTAACTAAAAAAAAGAAAAGACGTAAATAACAAGAGAGTCACGCGTACGGTGAACTGGGACGAGTACAAAAAAGGCACTTACTTCACTAGGAAAGGACGACACCCCTTTCGAAAAGCACCTCACAGACGCCCTCACGATCGCCACCATAATCAAGGAGGTAGACGAGGATATTCCGGTACCTGATGTCTATCTTCTAAAATTGTGGGCAAAGCGGCTGCAAGCACTTCAAGCGTACAGGAAGGGACCCAAAACGATGTACGGCCGCAGAAAGGTTACCAGAATAACGATCGAAGCCAGGTATTACGCGAAACGACTAGAGCGCCAACGATGGCTAGACTACAGCGCCTCTCTCTCGGAGAAGACGTCCATAACTGCGGTGTGGGCAACCTGTAGAGCCATAAAGGGCAAAAAGAAGAATAAGAAAGCTCCTAAGGCCATTGTGCTTAGAGCGAACAAGACAGAAGTAGAAATGGCGAAAGAAGCCGGAAATCTTTTTTCCCACAGCATAGCCACTGCCAAGACACGGAATGCTACGAACGTGAAATGCTGGCTCCTGACGACAGAGTGGATCACACTTTACTAAAGGCGAATTCCAAACAGCCCTCACAAGCGGCAAACAGCGGACAGTACCCGGTCACGACAAAGTTACAGTACAAATGCTCAGGAACCTGCCGGAGGAAACGAAGGAAGCCCTCCTTGAGAAAATCGACGAAGTGTGGGAACGTGGGGAGATCCCCACCAAATGGAAACATTCAATAGTTATACCAATTTCGAAACCGGGAAAAGATCACACAGTCCTTGCCAACTACAGGCCCATCTCGTTAACGCCATGTGTTTGTAAACTCATGGAACCTATGGTCCTCGACAGGCTCAACTTGTACCTGGAAACGAACACAAAAGCCTTCCACACTGCCAAAACCGGCTTTCGAGCCAACATGGGTACACAGGAAAGCTTGTTCCTTATTTCAAGAGACATGTACAAGACAGACAAGCCACTAGGCACAGATACAAAGACCATTGTAGCAATCGATGTTCGAAAGGCATTCGATTCCGTGCCCTATGCTTCAGTCATCAAAGAGGCGACAAAGTTGGGAGTACACGGCCGGGCACTCAACTTTATTAAATCGTTTCTCGAAAACCGAACATACTCCATTCGCTATGGAGAATTCACCAGCGCACCGGCGAGAAACGGAGTCGGAGTACCACAGGGCTCCGTCCTGTCACCCCTCTTTTTAACATAACTATGGCTAATTTGCCGAAGCTACTTCACAAGATCCCCAACCTGAAGTCACAGTGTACGCAGATGACGTGACTATCTGGACTACCCACGGAGACCTAACGACGCAGCAATCCCCTTTACAGAGCGGACTCGATGCTGTTGATTCCCATCTCAACGAGGTTGGTCTTAAAGCGTCCTCAGAAAAGACCACGTACATATTGGTGGCCTCAAGGAAACAAGGAATAGCGGACGTCAATAATAGGATCGTTCTGTCGCTAGATGGGAAACGTATCCAACTCTCAGAGTCCATCAAAATCCTCGGAGTCACATTTGAGGACACCGGCGGCGCAGAGGAATGGATTAATGCAACACAGAAACGGGGCCACGCGGCGCTGGGAATCATCAGACGAATCTGCTGAATACAAGGCGGAGCATCGGAAGAAGTAGCGCGACGAATGGTCAAGGCACAATTCGTTTCAAGGGTGTGTTACGGCGCACAACACTTCAAACTGACAAAACGCCAGTGGTCCAAGCTAGAGACTTTAAACAATCATGCCATGAGGATGATCACGGGTCTGCCGTGATTCACTCCCCTGAACAAGTTACGGCAATACGCCCAACTCAGCTCCATGCGGGAAACGGTGGAGACAAGAGAGAAGGCACACATGGAGCGGCTGAAACACACAGCTGCCGGGAGAGGCATACTAGGACAAACAAACATGGCATACATGACATACACTTTGCCTTCACTACCAAGAGAGAATCCGCCGTTCATATCGCATCTCGACATCACGGACGGTAGACCAACAACGCAAGCGAACGCGAACCCGCAGAACAAGGCAAGAAAAGAAAGGCTAGCAAAGGCCCATCATAAGTAGGTCCAATGCTGGGAAGACCCCTCGAAGATCCTGGCAATATACACGGACGCGGCGCATGATGCCGGTGCTAATGTGACATGAGCTGCAGTAGTCATACCCAGACTCTGCAAGGCGCAATTCAAACTCCTTCCCAAGGGGACAACTGTCAAGGGTTGGGAACTCTCCGCAATTTCTCTAGCACTCGAAACTATCAGGGACCTACGGAAATCAGAAGCAGCAACGCCGCAAGACATCCGCATCTTTGCGGACTCAGCGGAAGCTATTTCGGAATGCGGAAAAAGATCCAGCGCCAGCAGAAAGGTGAAGGTGATCAAGAAATTGATCGGTGAACTTCGACAGCTGGGCACCAATACAAAGATATCCTGGGTTCCCGCAAACTTGGGAATCGAGGGCAACGAGAATGCTCACGCACTGGCTCGCGCGTCTCTTCTGTCTCTCCTCTGCGAGTCGAGACGTGAGATTCCACACTTTACAAACCATGACTACGCACGGCCTCCGATAGAGGCAGATCGTGCCAGAGAAATGGAGACTGAATATGACCCGGAAGAAGAGCGGCAACTTGTCAAGCTCGAGTGTAGGGAGAAACTCAGGGAGCTCCTCCCACACGCACCGGGAACAATTCCTCAAGGTTTTGGCCGAAGAGAAGGACTTATTCTAACGAAAATACAAACAAACACAACATGTACGCCAGCGCGAATAGCCTCATGGTCGCGATCACCATCCTGTTAAAACCAAGGCCGAAGCAATTTCCGCAACAACAACACGAAGAAGGCCGACCAAACACACCTCATCTGGGACTGTCCCGGAGTAGAGGCATGCAGAAGAAAACACAAACCGACAGAAATCATCGCACTAGAGGAGCGGACTCATCCACCAGGTCCCTGTGACAAATCAAGAAAAACGATACTAAACTCGCTGCTTAAATTCATCTTCAAGGCGGGCATCGAGGTGTACTGCTAATCTTTTTGTTTAAAAGTATCCCCTTCCCCACAACCTTTTAAGTGTTTCATCCCTTCCCTTCTCGCCCAATGTACTAGCGTCCAAGCCAAGGGCTACTCGACGCACTCCCCTATTCCCTTTACCCTGTAAATATAGGTCAATAAATGGCGCTTACAAGCAACATGCTGCCAAGTAATGTCACGCCACGTGACCCCGTGGCATAGTCGCCTGACTCACTGCGTCAAGTCGATTTAAATTGAGAACGTCACTAGATTTTTTAACGTGACGTAAAATCACATAACGACTTCGCACCGAGAGTCACGTGACGCCGTGAAACACGTGATTTTCATGACCTTGAATGGAGTGCTCGGGTTCATGACAATCAGCATATCCAAACATTTGGGTAACGGCTTGTGTTCAATTAAAGATGATAATAGCCTGACTCTAATAATGTCTGAAGCTCAGCCCATGCTCTACGCTTTGCCAACACCAGCGCATGACTATGATGAACACTGACGGTATATAATTAGCGTCAGATAACATGACCGCTTGTTCTAATTGCGAGTTGGGGAGGGGAAGGCTGCCTTTTTTTATTTATTTATTCTGCGTTTTCTATTACGCGAAGGGGAAAACTAATGAATGTTTTTGCAAGTTATCAATGTCTGCTATTACTTCTTAGCGGTATTTATTGAAAGTGCAAAAAATGTTTCACGACCGATTTTACATGTATGCACAGCATTGGGGCACCCAAGCAGGTTCTCGTTGTTGCTTAGCTGCCTCAGAAAGTTGTCCCCGAGAATATAAGTATTGAAAGGACTAAATGTAACTTAAAAATCCGACGTTACCTGGAACTATAAGTGTGTACGGAAGGAACGCCTGAAAAGAAAGATCCTGGTGGCCTCAGAGGGATAGCCGAACATTGGTAGCTGTTTTGTCTCACAGGACTGTGGTTCACAAGTTTTTCAACGAGTTTCGACCACCTTTGCATTTTGTTTAAACTTCACAGTAGGGTGCAAAATAGGAGCAATGGGGGATTACTGCTTACAAATGACACAAATATAATTGTCGAATTAACACCCCTTAACGGAGGAGGCAGTTCATCAGGAATGAAAGCATTCTCTGAAGAAGCAACGAAAAAAGAAAAAAAAAGGAGGAAAGGAAGAGGGGAAAGGGGGGGAGGGGTCAAGCCTTATAAAACATTGTGTTCTGAAGGTTCCTTTGCCCTCCATCTTCGATGCAAACAAGGAAGCGTGGACCCGGAAACTACTTTGTTTGCAAAAACACTCGTGCCAGAAAGCGCATTTTCGTCGTGACAGACGCTCGCGCCTTTCCTCACGACGATGCACCAAGAACAATAATTTGTCCCTTTCAAATGCATGGCTGGCACTAAGTGCGAACCTTCTGCAGCGTGCATTTTCCACCACCGGATTTGCTTTTCTCAGCAAGAACAAATCGCAATGACCATCAGCATATAGTGCGATGACGTCATGTGCAAATGTTAAACAGTTCAGCTTTCTGGTGAAATGCGATGTTCGTAACACTAGTAATTACGTCCAAATTTTAAAGTTGTGCATTAGATATGGCAGTCAGGCGATGATATACGGCAGCCTAATGAAATGTTAAAGCGCATGACTGATAAAGCACCAAGTTGAAATGTGAGGGCCTAAAACAAGTGCACGTAAAACCGAATATAACATTAGCCTCCCGAGCTCATGCAAGGCGATACCCATATGTGATTTATGTATAGAATTCTAAGAATATATCGTCTGTTCTTCGTGCTATTTACAGGGACTCCGGAATTAGATTTTGAGTGTGTGTGTGTGTGTGTGGGGGGGGGGGGGCTGAAGTCAAGTATTTTGTTTTTATATATTTTATTATAGGAAACAAGGGCTGGAGCCGAATATCTGTTGTTTTATTTTTACTTATTGTTTCTTAAAAATAAAATATTATTTGCATGAAGTTCCTTACTTAGCATGTACAATCACTTTTCCTTCCTGCTTTATAACAACAGTAGGGAGTTTCACTGGCTCGTAAACAAGAGCCTTGCGTACGCAATACAATTACGAGTCGGAAATGCACACGCGTAGAACGCAATATTGTGTTTTGCGCATGCACCTTCCGACCCTCAAAGCTTTTACGTACGATCCACTAAAACTCTCTAATATCGCGAAAACGCTTATGCATAGTGCTTCAGACAATTTCAAAATCCCTACAAGGATACACAGAATCACGTTTATTGTTCTTCAAATGTTCATCCAAAAAGACATCCACGCTATGAAATGAACGAGTAAGCCAAGAGAATTACATATATACGACATCTTAATACATATTTAGATAAATGGGAACAAAAGCGTGATGAAGGAAACAGATTCATATATAAGCCCCAAGGCCATGTGCGTTGATCGTCTCAAGGAAGACCAAAGGTCGCCGTTCGCTCAGCAGTCCTGGAGACAAGTTCCTTGATGATGTCGTCCAGGTTGAGCTCGGCGGTTCTTCCTTTTTGAATGTGAAAAATAAGGAGGTGTGTTAGCCTCCCCTGTCTCACGCGGCTGCGTAGATACGTTTTAATTCGGCGTAAGGTACTAAATGAGCGCTCCCCCGAAGCGACAGATGCAGGCACAGAATGAAGTTTCGTATATTTTACGACTTGGTCTAGGAGGTCATGAATTTCGACGGATTTTGCCTGCAGTGTCTTCAATATGGCGTCAATTGTGAGGGAATCAAGGTTGCAAAAAAGAGCCGGCAAAAGTAAAAGCTGCGCAGAGAGTCGGGCCAGCCGCGAAGTACTCCTTCCGTAACGCTGCCTTGCAATCAAGTACAACTGCTCTAGTAGCACACTTCGTCCTGTGGACGTCTTTAGGATGTTCTAACGTCCCGGGGATGTCCTGTGGACGTTCACAGTACGTTTCTGCTGCTTGGGTGGCGGTGAAGGTGTGTTGCTCATTTCAAAGCTTTCTGGCGGTTTTTCGGCCTTGCGCTGCGAGGGTCCTTCAAACCTAGCCGCATTGCAGTTGAGATCGTGCAGTCCCACAACTCTTCAAACGCGACTTAATTCAGACCGCAGACGGGACAGTGCCTCGCAGAAAGTCTCTGCACCTTTTGATACCTGCGGCGCGAAACGTTGAACGTTGCAGTACACTTGCAAGTTCTTCGCATGGGCCGAACAAAGCTATATAAATGTTTATTCCTAGCAGTGTTTCGAACCTTTTCAAAAGCCTCTCATAACCCTTCAAAAAGGCCCTGCTGTTGTCTGCAATCGAATATTCTCCTTGTAGCAGCCCGTTCAGTGTCTCCTGAACTGTAGCATAGTTTTCAGCGAGCCTTTTCATAGACTTCGCTCTGACAGTCCACCTTGTTGGGCAAAGCGGAACAAGGTTATTTGGCGTTGATCCGGCCTTTTCCGCCGCCTCGCGGACTGGAGGAATTACAATAGATGAATAAATAGCTTTGCGTTTCTTCGAAGTCGGAGTGGGGGGGCTCAGCCCCATCCTGAAAAATATTGGAGGGCTCTGCCCCCCCCCCTGCCCCCCGGTTGCGGAGTCCCTGGCTATTTATGTATAATCAGGAATATCATTGCACGATCCTCTTTAAATGTTTTTTAGTACGGTTTTATGCAAGGGATATATTTTGAAAAAATACCATTTATTATCCTTTTTTTCTGCACATTTTGTGTATTTGCTTACCGTCTATCATGTGATGCACAAAGTCATTCTT
This sequence comes from Ixodes ricinus, assembly GCA_037355805.1. NCBI lineage: Eukaryota > Metazoa > Arthropoda > Arachnida > Ixodida > Ixodidae > Ixodes > Ixodes ricinus. The sequence continues at coordinate 45,209 of JAZHYW010005062.1, forward strand.
GGCATACCCGGCTATCCGCTCTTTCACACTGACAAGCAGCGAACAAACAAAAAACACGTTTCCGCAGATTCAACAGCTGGCGTATTTTCGAGTATCGTCCTCCCGTGTCGGTCTCAAGCTGAAGATTTTAAAGCGTAAGTAAAGCAACAATCATCTTAAAGATAAACATCATAAGTAGATGCACCCCAAAATTATCTGAAAGAGACTGCACATCTTTTCCGGCGTCTTTATTCTCGGTAGGCACGATATAACTTAGAAGTGATTTAGGAGAGCTTCCAAGAAATGTCTGATATTGAACTAATTTAAATTACTATGTGTTTCTGACAGATATATAACTTCTCAAGCGCATAAAAGTCTGTTATCGCCTCTTTCATGTGGTGAACAGAACCTGTGGGCTGGACAAAAGCAAAGTGCACAGGCGGGGCGCGTGGTGGAACCATGACGATTACGCACGCAAACCGTCACAAAGTGTCTAGTTAAGTAGCTGCCATGTCGAGTAGAGCATGAAATTCTCCTTGTTTCATTTACCAAAAAACATAAATTAGCAAGGGCGATGCTTATTGTCAAGTTTAATTGACCAGCATCTTGTCAAGGACAAGCCTCAACAGCCAGGCTATGCCAGCTTATCCTATTTAAGAAAATGTTCACTTGGGTACGCAGTATTATAGGCCAGATTCTAGGTACGAAGGTTTGTATACATTAGAGTGAACAACTCTGATCACTCCTTTCTGCGTGATTCTTCGCCTGCCTCTCACGGTGCTAAGTGTAAACAATGTTGGTTAGGAAAACAAGCGTTGTGATTGCCGCTCAGTGTTTCTATGAAAGGTAGACTCAAAGGGCTTGTAATAAAACTTTCGTGACATTTCGAAAATACTATTGGTTTTAGCTGAGTTGCATCGTCATCATATATATTGTGAAACGAATTTCATAAGATATATTTCAGGGTATATATGGCGATGAGGTGCCTATTGCATCATTTTATGGACTGTAATTAATTTCTCGGTTAAAGAACACAACTAGGATTCAAGTCACTGCAACGCGAAGTTGTACCATTCGCGGGTATTTTAGGCGACGTACCTCACTTTGTGACAACATTTTGGTTTAGGTAAAACATGTGTGGCTTTGGTAAACAGAGGTATGCTGCGTCTTATAAACTCAATGTTTTGTATGTTAATGTATATTTGTTTTTACTGTTGCGTCGAAATTAAATAACGGAATTTCATATTTCTGTTACCTGAAAATAAAAGTGTATTGTACGAACGATAGAAAAAAAAAAAGCTATAGTTAATCGTTTCACGGCCAGAATAACGCGGAAAATCTATTCTCAATTGAATGGTTCAAACCGGTCCCCGGAACTGGACCGGAACTGAACCGAAAGCCATGAACTCGAACCCGAACCGAACCGATAAAAGTTTCCGTTCGACACTCTGTTTGTGGCCGCACAAGCTCCGTGGAGCGCTTCCCATCGCGCCGCCACCTCTCCTTCAACTTCGGGAGATCTCCTTGGAGAACGACAGCAGCGCGCCACTGCGCAGGCGCGTGGCGGGCCGAGCATGTCCGCTCCAGATACGGCTCTGGTTGGTGTTGCTCTGGTCCGCTCTGGTTCGGTCGGACGCCTTTTTCGGAAGTCGATACAGGGTAGTGACGTCCGTGACGTCACTGCCGAAAACGCAAAAACAAGCAAAAATATATAATTTTTTTTTGTTGAAGTTTTGCGGAGAGTTTGTTGCTAGTTGTTTGTGTCCAGCGTTGGGGCGGTGGGAGGCGGCGGTTGCGGTGTGTTATTAGGGAGTTTTAGAATAGCGCACGCAAAGCTTTGCGTACGCAAAGAATAGCGTCGTCGCCATTGCGCATGCTCCGAACGCAAAGCAGGTTTTGCGCTTTGCGTGCGCAATTTTAGCGTGCGTTATTTCTCGGAAATAGCGTGCGTACGCAAAGGGCCTTTGCGCTCCTCTAAGGAGGATTCGTGATGAGAAGTCGACTAAAGCCAAGACGAGCACAGTTTAAAAAAAATGGCGGCCCCCAGGATCATGGCTGCCACTGCGGTCGCTTTGGCGGCGTCGTGAGCGCGACGTCGGCGGCATCCTCGCGACTGCGATTTTCAATACGGGACCACGGGACGACATTGCACTCGGTTTAGAAAAATCCAGTAGGGTGGGCAACGATCACTGGCAAACTTGATGCTTGCGACGAGCGAACATTTACCGGCGAAGGTCAGTACGCTCTTGCCGAGGCGACGCATGCGGCGGACGCGACCGGTCGACCGCTCGCGTCGCGCTCTCACGTTTAAACAAATGTAAAACTGTTACTCCGGACCAAAAATCTTGTTTTTTTCTCAAGTTGAAGCATTTCGTATGTGAAATAAAAATCGTGACTGTATCTTGGTGGCGTTGCAAGCGTGAGATGCTTGGCCTTTTGCGTCGCGGCGTAGAAACGCTATTCTAAAACTCTCTTGCGTCGCGTGCGCTAAAGCAAGCGCTAAATTTAGCGCTAGCGTGCGCTAAAATTGCGTACGTTATTCTAAAACTCCCTAATATTGCAGTGCCATCCGCTAAATAACAGAGGCCAGATTCACGAGACGATCTTACACCAAAAATGTACGTATGACAACAGCTCCGAAGTCGTCTTTCTACGATCAAAGCAACATGACCGACAACGTCGCTCAGTTGCGACGACCAACGGACATTTAATTTTCTACGTGCTCTTCTCGCGGGTCCTGATTTCAAGCAGCAAGAAAAAGATGGAAGTACTCGAAACCGGCCATGAGGAACACGAACGCTGGATCCACAAACACCCGGGAAAAGCTACAACGGCCACGATGACCCCGACCGAGCGACCTCGGCAGAATTTAGGCCTATCCGGCACTCCGACACGGCGCAGCGTTGCTCCGACGGCCCTTGGCCAAGACCGTCTGCCCACGACCGGCTGGCTTGCTGAATGGAATACCCGCCCGCGCGCCCCTTGTGGACCCTTCCCGTATTATAGTTTGATCGCTGACCTCAATTTTAGGTTAAGAAGTCAATCTCTTTCCCTTGTCATCTCCTTGTTTTCCGAGACAGCGGTGACGAACGCTGTCGTCGAAAAGGGACTCTCATCGAATCTATCTCCTTGTTTTGTGTGATATGGAGCTCAAATAAACGCCGTATGGATTACCTTCGCAACACGGTATGTACACTTTGTTATTAGTATGCCATTTTTATTCTGACACGACTGTATACGTCACTGTCAAGCTATAACAGTACGTGGGAGCTACGCAATGCCGGTCCCACCTTTCTTTGCCGAGTGTCACGTCGGTATCGAGTGGTAATCGTAAAAGATCGGTCCCGAAGCACTCCGATCAAACGCGCGCGTCCGCTCTGAGTGTGCACAAGTATTTACGTGGCTCTTGTTGACACTCTCGTATTTGAAACTTTTAACGTCGGCTCGCTCCTGCATCTCCAAGGCCGCGAAAAACACCGCGGCGATATGTTTCCATCTACGTCGCTTTGCGAACGACTGGCACGGGCCGTGTTTTACTAACTATGACAGTTGTGTTGACTTCGGAGGAACGAGCTGGGAGCACACTCCGGAAGAGTGCGCGAAGTGAAGGGGTGAAGATGTCAAGGAAACAAAATAGGTACAAATAGCTCTATCTTGACGAAAACCGGGCATGACGTCGCAGACGTCAAACCACTACTCTGCCCTTTTGCTCTGCACCGTATCGACCTCCAAAAAAGGCGTCCCGGTCCGGTCAGTCGGTTGTTTACGCGGGAGTTGAGCGGCATTACGTCTCGCACGCTGCTAGCTGGCTTGGTTCAGAGGGTGCAGAGGCGGGACTGGAGCATGGTAAATCGCAAGCGCTGACATCTACGATCCCGAGAGTGAAGACTCGTTCACACAGTGGCGTTTGACTGCGTTGAGACTGCTTGCGTCGAGCTGTTGCTATGGCGACCCTGACGACGAGCCAATGGAGAGGCGCTGTGCTGCACGGCGCAACGCAGCGCATCGCGGTTGACGCAACTGTGTGAACGAGCCTTTAAAGGGGCCATGATATAAATTTTTTGGCTGGGATAATTTATTTTAGATAGGAATTATTCTAATCGGATATCGCCCAGTGGGGCAAAATAAAGAAACGTTCACCCTTTCCACTCTGGTGAAGACGGAAGAGCAGCGGAGCTGTAGCTTCTGTTCTCGGTGGTGACTTTCCAGGCGAGCGATGCGCTCTTCTTTCGCAAGGGAATCTGAAGCGCTCGACGCAGTGAGAATTTAGGCGATAGCGGCCTCGCGGCAGTTACGGAACCATTCCCGCTGCTGCGCACATCGCCGCTCCTTCCGTTCCCGCTCTTCTTCCTCCGAAGAAATGTTGCCGCCATCTACGAGCGACGGCGGCAAGCGGACAACCGGCAAGCACAACACTCTGGACAGCTACTGCCATCTATGAGCGACGGCGCCAACCATAGTGTTGTGTCGGCCACGGGTGTCGACATTTGTTTGGTGCCGGACACAATCCTGGGGAAACTAGCCCTTAACAGCTCCGGTGTAATAGTAGAAAGTCAAAAGGCTGCCTTTCGCTACGAAAATTTGAAAATATAACGCGCTACTTCGTACCTCCTTTCATTCGAAGGCTCTCCGCCTTTTAACCGCAATAGATCCGCGGTACCCAAAGCCCCAAAGCACGACAGCCGGCCCCAGCTCACGCATTGGACGCGAGCACTGCGCCACTCGGACGGATGCGCTCGTGAACAATCAATCCGTCGACGAACATTTGGATTCCCATGAGCGCCGTGACGGCACTCATCATCACTTGCGAATGACGAGTTCCATGGTGTGCTCAAAAACAACCTGGAAGCTTGTGCGGCACAAGCATGTCACGACCACGTGATTTCTCATTTCGCTTTTGAGTTGAGGATTAAAGCTAAGGAGGAAGAAGTTGAAAATGTTTCATGGCCCCTGCGTGAAACACATGCGAGTAAAAACTGCGTCGCATCGCGCCGCCGGACGGCGTAACCATAGCAACCGTCACCTGCGCTTTGACGCGGCGGAGCGGCATTCGTCCGAGCATCAGCGATGGTTTCTATGGTTACGCCGGTCGTCGGTGCGACGCGACGCGATTTTCGTTCACATATGTTTCGCGCTTAAAGCACGACAGAAAATCCGAAGGAAGTAGACGCGAGGTAAGGCCTGCTCATTTTGCCGCAACTGATTGTTGACCCTTGTACACTGCATGCCGCCGGCGACTCCTTGCCCAATAAAGCCAGAAAAGAATAGGCAACGGCCCTGCAAGGAATGGCTTGCTACCTCTGTGAGTTTATTAATGTCTAACCGACGATCTGAGCTCCGCCACTGGCAATCACTGCGTGCCCCGCCGTTCCGGGGCAGCGAACCCGGACTTGTTCTTTTCTGTTTGTGAGATGGACTCCTTGGTTCTATTAATACGCTCGACCTATGTTGGCTGTTTCTTCTGCTGGTGGACAGCGACAGTAGTGATTGGTCGTCGGAGATTTAATTAAGTCCTTCAAGTTCGAGCTGAGGCAAGTTCAAGCAGTGGCCATTTTTAACGACAGACCGTCCCTCTACAATGTCGCTTCAGAAATATGACTGCATCTTCGTCTCGTCGATTTAGAGCGGGTGCCACGGAGCGGTTTTTAGAGCGATATTACAGGAATAGCTGTTAGTGGAAGACTTCGCAGTTTCGCGCCGTCGACCGCGCACCATATCAACGCGGGTCTTTTTTAACACTCCGCCAGAACATTCCACGGGCCGCTGATAACAGGATAACAATTGAAAGCAAGGTAACATGCACGGTCAGTAAAACGGTCCCCGTCGGGCAATCTGGCAGTGCACCGCGATAGGTTCCCATGCAAGTCAGAAGTAGCACAAACATCAATTCTTGGCAGATACGCAGATAAAACTGCCTTAAAGGTTTACGATGCATTCTGTATCAGAAAGCAAGGGGAAAGCGAGTGCGTTAGTGCCCCGTCAATACACCTGACGGATACAGTTCTATTTTTCTAAACGAATAGCCAAAAAGATGGTATAAATAGTGTGTGTTTGTTTCGATAAACCTTCATTTAGGAGTGCACTTCGTCTTGTCTACTTCCTTGTCCCTGTTTATTCGGCGCTTTTCATTTAGCAGATGTGACTATTTGTAAAAAGACTAAGTGCGCAGGCGAGCTGTTGGTAGCTAACCATGTCGTTTACCACCTAAGAGTGTAGTGCAAAAAAGAAAAAAACTTTTATTTAAAGAAACAAACACAGAAAAGGACGTCTCAAACTCAGTTAACTGGTTTATTTCTCAAGCATCCTATATGTACCCACACAGCCGCTCTCAAACATATTCTACACAGAGATCTCCTGTTGGCAATTCCTCCCGTGTTGGCAACTTCCAGGTTTACATTCGGTCTGTACACGATTCTAGAAGGTTTAACCAACGAACCGTTGTGTTGTGTTTGCTGGATGAAGGGCATTCCCAGCTGTAGAGTTCGACTGACGTGTTCAGCGATAAACGTTGCCATGTTCTCCTACTTCTTAATTGTATTTTTGGGCTAACCATCTGCGTTTTGCGCAATAAACGTGTGCTGAGGTTAGAATTAAAAAGTGGCTCTTTTAAACGGTGCTACTCCTCAAAAGTAACGAAATACCGTTACTCGTTATTTGGCCTGAAAAGTAACTGAGTACGTTACTCGTTATTTTTCTAAAAAATAACTAAATAGAAGTAACTCGTTGCTAGCAACGCGTTACGTACATGTCTCCTTAAGACACCCTTATTGGTTCCAAAACGCTACGGAATTTTCATCCGGTGTGTTACTCGGTTTAGTATACGCAACGGCCTATGCGGACTCTATGGTACGCGCTCGCACCTTCACCGTTCATTCGGTCCATCCGCTCCGAAATGACACCTTAGCGGCTTCAACGTCGCACCTCAGCTGTCGCAAGGTTTCACCCAATGGGTTGCGTTAAGGCCCATTCACACACTTGACACCGAGTACGACCGAGAGATACAAGACCTGTTGAAACCTCTTAAAATTTCTTAGGACGAGAAAGCATGCTGGCGCCATCTATGCGGTGACCCTGGAACTGCATTTCAGAAAAGCGAAAGTTTTGCGGGATTTCCGAGGTCAAATGTGAGTAGTACCTATGAGAAGGGCTCGTTTCTAACGTTGGCAAACGTTTTTCGAGCCGAGAAAAGAAGGGTAATGCGCGAGAGAAATAGAAACTATGCCGGGCCGCCAAGTTTACGCTGCTACCCAATAGATGGCGCCAGTGTGTCTTCTCGTCGTAAGAGATACTAAGAGGTTCCAAGGCAGCAGGTTCTAAGAGGTCTCAACTGTGTGAACGGGCCTTAATACAGGCTGTCTACTCGTCTCTGCTCTTGTCATAACCAATCGCAGGTTAATCACGGGGCTCCTCCACAACGCACCGCACTGCTCCTACCTCATTCAATAGACGTAGTGTTCGTTGCTGACACCATGACGAAATGGACTGCGGACTCGCCTCGAGCAAATTCACAGCATGTTTGCTTCACTCACACGCGTGCTTCGAACATGTTTGTGGGCAGTTTTTGTACGACCAATATGGCACGGCTGTCGTACAGGGGCGCCTTAGACCGTTTCTACATGGTGTCTTTTTTGTACGACGTATGAACAGTGGGATTGCGGCCTTAGGTTACACCAGGCACGCGCTGTCTTCCTCCAAGACTATTACCGTCAATACGCTGGACGCTGGTGAGACGCATTCGATTGGACGCGGGAATAGTGAGGCATACATCGCTCGTTGCCCAATCAGGGCATCGCCTTCCGGCCCGATCACTTGACGTCAAGGCGGAGTGCCCGAAGACCCCGTGTTATCTCTGGAGTATGGGAAAGGCTCGCTTCGATGAAGCCTCGAGTGTCGTTTATCGGATCTTTTTAATGTCTTTGTTGACTGTCCTTGCCACGCGTATATTATCTGGCGTAGTTGTCACGCTTCACGAATAAGGTGATTCACTCTAATCTCCGTTTATCGCGAGCGTCAGCGAACAATGCCTGTACGCGCGGACAGATACGTGCCCAGTAGTATTTTACAGAGAAAGATGAAGGGCGCGCGGGAAGGTCCTCCAGCCTTGCTCCATTTATCGAGACGACACAAAGGAAAGAAAGTAGGAATTTTATGCACAGCGCTTCCTGCGCGGCAGTCTCGGTTTGCTTGTGTTTGGTTTCCGCGTTTCTCCTGTGATGCTTCTACGCGCCGGCGATCTCGGAGACCATAGTTTCTGAAACCGAGTTTCCCGAAGAAATGCGTGGAAACGATGTCTCAGAATAACAGCGCAAGTAGGGGTTACATACAAACCCACGTCACCACCGGCCACAAAACAATCACACTTAATGACACAGTCACACAGCGCTGTTTTGTCTGCTGTGATTCTGTCTCTAAGTGTGATTGTTTTGTGGCCGTTGGTGACGTGTGTTTCTATGTAACCCCCTACTTGCGCTGTTATTTTGAGACATGGATAACCCAAGCCGCCGTTTTGTCCTGGAAACCTCAATGATGTGGGCCGCCTTTTTCTAATCCTCTATTATATTTAAAAACGTTTGAACCACAATAATGTGTTGTAGCCCCGGGCCCTGTAACTCCGTTATAAATTGATGAAAAAAAAGTACGCTGTACATATACCGGTGTTCATTTTTAATTCGAACAGATTTATTTTAAAAAATCCGTAAAAGATGCACTGATACGGTTTGTGCAGGTGAGTTATACGGCCAGGGTACATTATGCGGGTGGCTAATCGTTGCGATAAGTCGGCTAATTAATTAAAATCTCGTTAATTAACCTTTTAATTAGTGGAAATAAACATATGGTTCCAATTGGAAACTTAGAGAGCGTCATCGAAAACCACTAAATCAACTCTTTTAGAACGACTTGAAGCTCGTGGGAAACTCGGGGCGCGCCAAAGTTACCACTCGTGAAGCAGGCGCAAAGCTACAGTTGCGGAACGCGATAATGATCTAATCATCCGCGTTCCGCCACTGCTGGCTTGCGCCTGCTTCATAAGTGGTAACTTTGGCGCGCCCCGAGTTTCCCACGAGCTTCAAGTCGTTCTAAAAAGAGTTGATTTAGTGGTTTTCGATGACGCTCTCTAAGTTTCCAATTGGAACCATATGTTTATTTCCACTAATTAAAAGGTTAATTAACGAATTTTAATTAATTAGCCGACTTATCGCAACGATTAGCCACCCACATAATGTACCCCTGACCGTATAACTCACCTGCACAAACCCTATCAGTGCATCTTTACGGATTTTTTAAAATAAATCTGTTCGAATTAAAAATGAACACCCGGTATAGGTGCGATCTCCCTGACGGATTCATATGTTAATATTGTAACCACCAGGTTCAGCCGCGGACCCCAGAACACTCCAACAAATTCACGTGAAAAGAAACTGCACTTCTTGCGCAACGCATACAATCGTAAAAGTGAACAGAGGTCGTTACTTTTGCGAAAGTCATTTTATTAGTCTCACAACAGATAACTTTTTCAAGCTCAGCCATGTCCTTTTCTCCGACGCTAAACTTTAATTTAACCATATTTACTCTGGATTTCAGAGGTCACTTTTCTCAGTAAATTAGATAGCGATTAAGCGCTCTTTTTTTTAGTAAACGATTGGATCTAACCACGCGGTCTTATGAAATTACCCAACAATAAGGTGTTTTTTTTTTATCCATAATGCCGAACCGCACTCGAAGTTGAAACTAAGACAAGCAGTCAGTTTCCGCGTAATGACCACGAGTGTAGAATTAATTTTACAACAAAACTGACGCGTGTTAGCAACATCATGTCTCAGGTGGTAAATAAAGAGTTCAAATTTTATTAAGTCGCACTCACACTGATCATAAATTACCCTGGAGGTAGGAAGCTTCTGGGGGGACATGACGCCACCAGAGGTGAAGACAGAATTGTGGAGAGACACCCCCCCCCCCCCCCAACGATGACCAAAACCAGAGCTGTTTAGGTCCACCTCACTTGGATTCCGAGAGTGACCGAAATTCGCGAATAGTTGCAACATAAACTCAAACGCACAGACTGAAATGCGATGTCAAGACGCATTCTTCGATCTTGATTGAATCAGATGGTGGTAACGCACGTAAATAAACACATACATATGCCCTGATCTACACTTTCCGAGAAGCTTAATTGGCCCATTGGTCGGTAGTGTCTGTAGCACAAGGACTTGGGATAAAACGGGGTACCGTATTTTCAAATGCATAAATTGCGTGTTTTTTTTTTAAGTTTCCGTTGGTGCGTTTTGAAAAACTGTGCAACTTATATGCATTTTTTTTTTGTTCTACGAGTATGGATCTTAACAGCGGAAATATTGAACGGGGGTTACATTTCTCGTTAGGTTAGCTGACGAGAATGTTGAAATTCTCTCGTTGTGCCTATATTGCAATCATAATTCACGTATGCGTTTTTTTAATCTGTTTTGCTGCGCCGACGATACAAATATAAAGGTGGGACTTATTCAAAGTTGCGACTTGTAGATCATAAAATACGGCATATACTCTGTTTGTCGCACTTAGCTCATCTGGTTACTTATCGAGCAGTGCTACAGAATGAGCACCCATTTCATTTCAACTCCATTCAAGGTAATTTAATTTTCCGATAAGTCTATTCTTTTGAACTCCTAGCTAGTAATTGAAACACTGGGCCCATTCCCGCTCCTGAATGGCTGAACCGTTTTATTCCATTCCACTGATTCCCAACCTTGAAGAATGGCATTTGACAGCTACATTAAGTGGCCGGCAAATAACGTCAGCATAACGCTGACGTTATCAAACGCATAGAAAACTGCAAAACTGTGAAAAATACGCCCTGAAAGCATTGATTCTACTAAGCCGAGAAATGATCACGCATAACGCTGGTGGCAATTCGTATGGTGGCACTGCAAAGGTCGATCAAGCAACCAAGCTTAAAAAGCTCGTAACAGAAGGCAAAACTCCAAACCACCCAATTCATTCACAAAGGGATCTCATACATCCTCCACTTCTAGGGGATACATGGCAAGTGCACACATCCAAGAAACTCGGGCAGTGTTGCATTGTTCCTGCCGGGTGACCTACGACTGTTGCTGCAATCGCGCATGGTCACAAAGATATCATTGTCGCGTCTAGCGGGACCAGGAACGAGATCCTGTCCGCCTACAACTCTACGGCTTTTGTTGCTTCACTGGAGATGCCATTTTAATCCTCAAAAGAGCATGAGCCGGTTAGATAACTAAGCCGTCAGTTACCTAAAGTGCTATGATGCTGTTTCGAAAGGTCATTTGACCAAATCAACACAGCTTACATAAGAACAGAGGCCATTCCATTCCCACTCCCAAAATGCACGTAATTCCATTCCCATTCCGTTTCTTCTGGTGCTGCCGCTATTTCATTCTCGTTTAATTCCTGGGTCGTGGAAGGGCGGAATGATTTTAGGATCATTCTAACTCTGGAGTTGCAACACCGCCACACTGTTATCGAAATCAACTCGTCGTACGAAACCGGTCGGGCAAAGTTCACAGAAAATATCTCCATATATCGATCACCTTAGATTGTGGGCTCTCAGTGATTGAACGGTATCGGACTCGGGTGAGAGACTTTCTCTTTTCCGGTGATGATTATTTGCGCTTGTAGGTATAAGTGGTACAGTGTTTCACGTCATTATGCGATATTCCTTATCCGTGCATTCCACGTCCCAAGTGGTTACCACGCAAAATTGACACACGTGTGCGAATACTTCTGGCAAATAATCGGCGATTGCGGCAACTTGCCAAAAAATGCTGCATCATTGTTCTATTCAGGGCGTGTGTGCATACAACATAGTTGATATGGAAGTAATGCGGTTCAAATAAACCTCCAAAGTCGGTTACAACTAAGAAATATAAAACACTGAATGGACAGTATAACATACTATGTCACCTGTTTATCGCTCTTCGATGTTTCAAAGTTATTTTTTGGCGATGTGATCACGTTCATCTCAAGCAATATATTGTTCCAGGTGACTAAAAATTGCAATTTATTACGGGCCAAAAGTTTGAAGGAAGAACTAGTCATAATCAAAAGTTAAGATATTATTAACAAAATTGAATTGTCTAAAGTGTTTGTTTTTTATTATAGGCTTTAAAAGGTTTCTGCGCATCGCAGGCACCGCGTGAAAACAACACGACAAAATAGCATGTGGCGTTCAACTTTTAAAATAGGAAATGCCTCAGAGGACTTGAATTTTATTGCTGATAGTAACGAATTAATAGTTTACCAATGTCACTTATCCTAATAATTTTCGCCTAATGTAGGATGTTCGACTGTTCCGAATGGGCGCATTAATGATGCCAGAGTGTCGGGACTGAGAAAACACCATGAATATTATCAGGAATAAAAAAACGACAACCAGTAGTCTCAGGAATGAGAAAACACAACCATCAGTTTTATGGTTGAAAAACACGACAAGCAGTAGTTCCAGGAATGAGAAAACAAAACAAGCCTTAGTCCCAGGAATGATAAAACACGACAATCAGTAGACCCAGGAATGAGAAACCATGAGAACCAATAGCTCCAGGAATGAGAAACATGTCACAAGTATTTCCAGGGATGAGAAAACACCACAACCTATAATACCAGGAATTAGAAAACACTACAAGCAATAGTCCCAGGAGTGACAATACACGACAACCATAGTCCTAGAAATAAAGCACGAAAATCATAGTCCAAGAAAATGAGAAAACACATAAATTAGTAATCCTAGGAATTAGAAAAGTGGAGAACCAGAAGTTTCAGGAATGAGAAAACACGACAACCAGAAGTCCTAGGAATGACAAAACACGACAACCATAGTCCTAGAAATAAAGCACGAAAACCATAGTCCTAGAAATAAAGCATGAAAATCATAGTCCAAGGAAATGAGAAAACAAATCAACTAGTTATCCTAGAAATTAGAAAACAGGAAAACCAGAAGTTTCAGAAATGAGAAAACACGACAACCAGTAGTCCTAGGAATCAGGAAACACAACAGTCTGTACTTTCAAGACTGAGAAAACATAACAACCAATAGTCCCAGAAATAAGAAAACACGACAACCAGTAGCCCTAAAATGAGAAAACACTACAAACCAGAAATCCCCCCCCCAAAAAAAAAAGACACACGAAAAGTTGTAGTCTCTGAAATGAGAAAGCACAATTATAGTCCCAGAAATGAGAAAATACTACAACCAATAGTCCCAGAAATCAGAAAACACGACAACTATTAGTCCGAGAAATGAGAAAAACGCGACAACCAGTAGTCCCAGGAATGAGAAAACATCAAACCAGTAGTCCCAGGAATGATAAAACACGACAAACAGTAGTTCCAAAAATGATAGAACATGACAACCAGTGGTCCCAGGAATGAGAAACCACCACTAACCAGTAGTCCCAGGAATAACAAAACACGAAAACCAGTAGTTCCAGAAATGAGAAAGCACGACAACCAATCACAGGCGTGAAAAAACACCACAACCAGTAATCCCAGGAATGAGAAAACACCACAGCCACTAGTCCAGAAAATGAAAAACAAAACCACCAGTAGTTCCAGGAATAATAAAACTCGTCAACCAGTAGTCCCCGTAATGAGAATACACTACACCCAATCGTTCCAGAAATGAGAAAGCACGACAACTATAGTCCCAAGAATAAGAAAACACCACAACCAGTAATCGCGGGAACGAAAAAAAATTACACCCAGTAGTCCCAGGAATGAGAAAACACAACCAGTAGTCCAAGGAATGAAAAACACTACAACCAATTGTCCCAGAAATGACAAAACACGACAACCGGTAGTCCCAGGAGTAAAAAACACCACAACCAGTAGTTCCAGGAATGAGAAAACACAATTCCAGGATTGAGAAAACATGACAACCAGTAGTCTCAAGAATGAGAAAACACAACAACCAGTAGTTTCTAGAATGAGAAAACTTGAAAGTCAGCAGTCCCAAGAATTAAAAACACTACAACAAAAGTCCTAGGAATAAAAAAACACCACAACCGGTACTCTCAAGAATGAGAAATCACCTTACCCAGTAATTCCAGGAATTAAAAAAAGATAACAACCAGTAGTCACAGGGAAGAGAAACCATGAAAACCATAGTTCCAAGAATTAGAAAACGCCTCAACCAGTACTTCCAGGAATGAGAAAACACACCTAACCAGTAATCCTAGGAATAAACAAACATGACAGTCAGTAGTCCCAGGAATGAGAAAACACTACAACCACTAGTTCTAGAAATGAAAAAGCATGACAACCATAGTTCCATGTTTGAGAAAACACGACAACCAGTAACACCAAGAATGAAAGAAAACAGTAAACCAATAGTCCTAGCAATATGAAAACACCAGAACCAGTAGTCTTACGAATGTAAAAACGTGACAGCCAATAGTCCCGGAAATAAAAAACAAGAACACAATCAGTAATTCTCGGAATGAGAAAACACGACAACCAGTACTCCCAGGAAAAACGAAACATAAAAACCAGTAGTTCCAAGAATGAGAAAACACCACAACCAGTAATCCCGGGAATGAAAAAACGCGACAACCAGTAGTTCCGAGAATAAGAAATCATGACAACCATAATCCCTGGAATAAAAAAAAAAACACCACCATCAGAAATCCCATGAATGAGAAACCACGACAGCAAGTTGTTTCAGGAATGAGAAAACCCGATACCCTTGTTTCGGGAATGAGAAAACACTACAAACCGTAGTCCCAGGATTGACAAAATACCAGAACTAGCAGCCCTAGGAATGAGAAAACACGGACAACCAGTTGCCCCAGGAATGATAAAATAGCACAACCAGCATTCCCAGGAATAAAAAACACCACAATCAGTAATTGCATGAATGAGAAAACACAGCAACCAGGAGTCCCAGGAATTAGAAAACACTGCAACTAATAGTCTCAGGAATGAGAAAAACAACAACCAGTAGTCCCAGGAATAAGAAAACACGAGAACCAGTAGTCCAGGAATGAAAAAACACAACAACCAGCAGTTCCAGGACGGAGAAAACACGACAACCAATGGTTGCAGGAGTGAGAAAAACGAAAACCAGTAGACCTACTAAACTAGTTAATGTCGTTCTTTTTTTCTTTTTTGTTACTACTTTTTTTTTATGATTTATCTTGCATGGTTCGATGGCAAGTCGATTCTGAGATCGTGCTGTTGTGGTGACAACTCAATCCAGACGCTCTAAGCATCCCAACAAACCCGAAACCGAAACCGTGCGTGGCTTACTTCCTCGTTAAAAGCGTGTTCAAATATCGCGACACGCTCTTTCTGGGAAGAATTTTCTTCCGAGTGAAGTGGTCGACGAAGGGGCTTGTCGGCGAGTTGGAAGCGATGGCTTCGCCCGCGGAGAGAAAGAGGATTCTTATCCGAATGTGTACCTATCAGACTCTCTTCGAAACGAGTTATAATCAAATCATTCGGAAACTGCGCCTTTGTAGGGCCTTTATTGGTCCACACAAAGTAGTCCGCGGGAAAAAGAGTTCACGTGTTTTTCTATTGCCCTGAGATGAATAGGCGGTTTTGTAATATAGGACTTAGTATACGTAGAGAACTAACACATTTTAAACAATATAAGATCAAAAATGACCTTTTTCAAAAATGACTTCAGTGCCCCTTTAAGTCAAGTCGACGTTCATTTGTTTGTTTTATTATGTTGAGTTCCAACGTTTCTAACATCTTTGCCTTCTCCATGCTTCTTGGCTGTTGACAGCTATATTAATGACATTGCTTATTATTATACAAATTTCTTTAATAATTTAGTGAATAGATGAGTCGATACCAGTGTGGTATCGACTCATCTGGGCACTAAAGACACAATGTCAACAAGAATATCAATTTACGCTCTACGCGAAGAAACCTAAGAAACTGCGAAATGTTCGTCGCATTACGACACACAAACTCTCATTGGCACCCCATTTTATATTACTAAATGTTGAGATAGAGGGACAATCCAAAAATATAATTCTTTAATACGCACATTTCGTCTTCAATAATGAAAGCAATTAAGTTTGTTAATGACTCTATGGTCGCTGAAAAATAATCCTGATTTTTGAAATTTGTACAGGTATTAAATTATGCTGGAAAAAATAGCATCCACACGGTCATAGCTAGAGAAAGTGGTCTATGGTTGACGTAATACATCTACACACTGCGAGAAATTGAGCTTCGCTAACTTCGTGTTGACTACTACATATAAAACAACTAATTTCGGAGCGCGATAAAAGAAAAAAAAAGATTGAAGAGATCAAGAACGAAGTGGAAGCTCCTCCCACCTTTTTCCACTTTAGTAGAGCGAATGGTAGAGACGAGGAACCTCCTCTCACCCGTTCGCTCTACTAAAGTGGAAAGAGGTGGGAGGAGCTTCCACTTCGTTCTTGACCTGTCATCGACTATAGTATGTTAGTGCAGCGCTGCAGAACCGGGGATCCCGGTCTTATTCCCCACACCTGCCGGATTTAAAGTGGACAATCACTGTATCGGTGCACAGTCGTGTAATCACTTGCGCAATACATTATGGCGAACGCAGTTCAGCAGGTGTACTACGCTGGTTAAATATCTCTTTATAGGGCCGGGGGGAGGGGGGTGGCTTCAGACACTCATGCTAACTCGGATTAACTTTTCTCTGCTTAAACCTTCATACAAACATTGGCCCCTGAATACGTGTGATTTCAGTTTTCGCTTCTGTACACTTTAAAAGACAACTTCGGTCGAAAACAAAATAAAAGTAAATGACTAGGTATCGCTTTATTGGCACGAAATTACAGTGTTACTAGATACATACCTACAAGAAAAAAGTTAACAAAAAAAACACAATCCATGGATCAACCGCGATATCATCCATACTAAGCGAAAGATTAAAAGAAAACGAAAGTCACTGAAAACAAAAGCATGCCCAGAGGGTAGACTTGCCCTTGCTGAATTGGTAAAAGTGCTAAAAAATAAAACAAAAGAAGCAAAAGAAAAGTATTACAACGTGACTCTTCATGAATTCTTAAAGAACTCTCCAACTAAATTCTGGAACCATGTTAATCCCAAGAAAACGAACCCTCCCAGTCCAAACCCTGAAGAGAGCCGAAGTAAGGCAAATGAGTATAATAGTTACTTTCAGTCCGTTTTTACAGAAGATAATGGTACTATCCGTAATCTCGAACCTAACGCTATTGCTCTGGAGCCTCTAGTAATAACTGAACCAGGAATTTTAAACCTCTTACTCAACCTAGATACAAAAAAAGGCAGCGGTCCTGATAATATTCCTAACGCCTTCTTAAAACGATACGCTGAATGGATGAGCAAATACTTGTACATAATCTTTAATAAGTCTCTTAGCACGTGTCAGCTACCCGTTGAATGGAAAAAATGTAAAGTCATACCTATACACAAATCAGGTGACATCACCAACCCTTCGAACTTTAGACCGATTTCTCTCACCTGTACCTGTTGTAAACTACTTGAACACATCATTCTAAAGCACATTACAACATTTCTTGCTGCACACCAAATTCTTTCTCCTGAACAACATGGATTTAGAAGTGGTCTCTCAACAGTCACCCAACTCCTTGAAACTTTGCATGACGTGAGCCTTAGCATTAACAACAGAAAGCAAGTAGACATACTACTGCTTGATTTCTCAAAAGCATTTGATAGAGTTTCACACCCCAAGCTAATCATCAAGCTAAAACATGCTATTGGCGAAGGACCTATAGTCAGTTGGATTGAAAACTACTTATCAAATCGTTCCCAGTTTGTGCAATATGGACAAGAGGCTTCAGAAACTGTCAGAGTCACCTCCGGCGTTCCGCAAGGTTCTGTCCTTGCGCCAGTTCTCTTCCTACTTTTCATAAATGATATTACAACTAACATTGATGCTAAAATTAGATTATTTGCAGATGATTGTATCATATACCGGGAAATCAACACATCGGATGATCACCTTGTACTAAATAGCTCTCTTCAATTAATCAATAAATGGTGCGCTGATTGGCAGATGTCTCTCAACGTGAGCAAAACTGTCTGCATGTCTGTAACTAGAAAGAAATCTATTTCTGAATTTCAGTACGGCTTTGATGATGTAACGATTTCACGGATGACTCAGTGTAAATATTTAGGCTTATTTATTACTTCAGATTTAAGGTGGGACCTACACGTGAATCATGTAACGTCAGAGGCATTAAAAAACTTATGTACATAAAAAGAACACTCAAGCTAGCCGCTACACCCACTAAACTCTTAGCATACACTAGTCTTGTTAGACCAACGCTGGAGTATGCAAACATCGTTTGGTTTCCTTACACGAAGAATAATATAGCTAAGCTTGAAAATATACAGCGCAAAGCAGTAAGATTTATTTTTAACAAATACAGGCGCACCGACTCACCAACTGAACTTCTTAAAAGGTCTGGTCTCCTTACACTAGCTAACAGGGCTAAGCGACTTAGGCTTAAGTTCTTGTACTCTCTGCTGCATGATGCTTTCAAAATTGACAAATCTAAGTACGTCTCTTTTTCAAATACTAGACAGACCAGGCACAAACATGGTAAAACCTTGACTGAATACTGCTTTAAAAATGACTGCTTCCGCTACTCTTTTTTTCCTTTAGCTACTAGAGAATGGAATCAACTAGATCCTGTCATTACTAACAGCACCTCCATCACATCATTTCTATCTCGGTTGGATGTTTTATTGCACAGTGATGTGTAATTACGAATGACTTGATTTGCATTTGTTTTCACGTGTGATTGAACAGTGGTTGTTTAATTTGGCTTTGAAAATGTATGTTAACCCTTGTGTATTAATCTTAAAGGTATTTCTACTATTCTTTATATCCCAGTGTTTATTGTACAAATTACTTGCATTTTTATGTTGTAGATGTGATGAAATGTGAACGAGTGTGTATTTACTTTTGTGTGCTCCTTCCTGCTAAAATCCCTAAGGGATTGGCAGTATTTTCAAATAAATAAATAAATAAATATGATCACTGCCGAAATATTACGTCAGAGCGAAGCCGTGCATTCCAATCGAGAGAAAAAAACTCAGACGTCGTAATTCAGGGACACTACTTTAGTTAAAAACACTCGTAATCCCAAATTTAAAAAATAATATATATATATATATATATATATATATGTATATTGACCGGAGTTGCCCTTTAAGAAATATGAAGCGACGATATACTTTCCCACAAAGCACTTCAGGGAACCAATCACAGTAATCTAGATGGATGGCCCTGGGCGAATGGCGAGGCTGATAGTATGTTTAGACCTAGATAAACAATATGCGCTGTGTTCCTGTGCGTAACGTTTCACCTGTGCTCGTTTTCACGGTGCATTCTGTTTTTCGTTTTCTTTGTTTTTTTAGGTTTAAACATATGAGATTTTTCAATCACCGAAGTAACTTTGTACATTGCGGCGATTGACTCTCTCAAGTTTCTTAGGGTGTAAATTTTTAATTATTTGGATTCACTCAGCTATTATCAATTACTTAATAGTTATAATAATAATAATAATCAATCACTTATATTGGGTGTCCAGGAACAACCATTCGGTCTTGATGCTGGCACACCGGACATTCAAAGTCCAAAACATGGAGCACACTGACATTACAAGGTAAAACATCAAAATTATAACATAACAAAGACAAACGTCAAAATCAGTGACATATAAAATTAGAAGGTAAATATTTATGTTGAAAGTTCGTACGTTATTGCGCCGTGAATATGAATGTATGCAGTCCGAGAGTACGTCACGCAGAGAGAAGAAAAGAGAAAGTGTAAGCTTGACAGAGCTTCTTGCAAATATTAGGGGTCATGTAGCCCTCATACCATTTGTAACTCTTAAGGGAAAGGGGGGGTAGTTCAAGAGTGGTAGTAACTTGTCGGCTACATGAGCTTCAAGAGTAAGACGACTTGTCTACAAAGTCGCAAGAAAGAATAAAAATTCGTGCGCGATTCCCTATAACATTTCAATCGCCCTCTGCTCTTCCTTAATTGGAACAGGTTTTTGATTGAGTGGTCGAAATTATTTCATGTGGAGTCAAATATTGACACGAATGAAGGTGACGAGAAGACGAACAGTGAACTGAAAATAAAGGTTTATTCGGCGACCTTGTGCCAAACGAAATAAGTAAAGAAAGAGCGACGAGGCAGCAGAAAAGCAGGCGGCGATTCGGCGGCGTGACAGAGACCGAGAGCGAGACTGACTCGAGAAGGTCGCGCGAGCATGCAGCTGCTTATCTACAGTGCGTCACTATCTCGAAAGTTCGGCTAAGAAGGTTCGAGTGTCGCGCGCTCGGGGCGAGGATCAACTGGCACTTTCGAGAATAAGAGAGCAGGACGATAGTTACATCTCGGAGCCAGAATAAACGCGAATCTTCTGGAAGTCCGTGACCAGAGCGTTGCTTTCTCGGCCTTGCGGGCGGCAATATGTCCAGTTTTTCAGCGTAACCGTTGTAACAATCCAATAACCTCGGAATTGGGCACAAACGACTAAATTCTCTAGACTGTATAAAAAGGTGCATTGTAGGTACTCAGGAATCCTAATATTCACTTCAGATAAGAGACTTGGGAGTCAATTAGGCCGTGAAGGGTTTTAAACAAAAATATCAAATCCGCCTTCTTTGTACGTCGATATAGGTCAGGTAATCTAACACGTTCCAAAAGGCTTCATAATCCAAAGTTTGCTCATCCCTAGCCAAATAGCGATACTTAAAATTTGAGATGAATTTGTGCTACATCCGCTCAGTTCTCAGTGAATTGGTTTTACAGATTCCGTTCCACACCACCGACGCATAGTCTAGCTGCGAGCGGCCCAGTGAACAGTAAAGGGTTATAAACGTGCATGGATTGTTGAATTCTCTAGTCAGGCGACACAGAAGGCCAAGCACTCGTAAAGATGCGCGAACCATTTTGCCCACGTGAATATCAAACCTTAGGTTTGAATCAAATACATCACCGAGGTCTCTTATTTCGGTTACACGAGTCAATAAGTCCCCCTCAATTCGATAAGAAAAACCGACATTTTGAGTTTTCGCAAAAAATGTCAATACTTTGGTTTTTGAACGGTTCAGACGGAGCCTGTTTTCCCTACACCAATTGCTGAATGTGTTCACGTCTGCCTGTAGTCTTACGCAGTCGTCAAGAGTTTGAATTTCACGGTATGTTTTAATGTCATCGGCGTACTTGAGGAATAATGAGTGTGAGATAACGAGAGGGTTATCATTGACACATATAGAAAAGAGAAGAGGGCCTAAAACATATCCCTGAGGCACCCCGGAGTTCATTTTGTAGGTTGTAGTGTCAGATTGTAACTCGTACAAAACACTTCCTATTCAGTAGATAACTTCCAAACGATTCGATCGCGTTTTCACCAACACCGTAGTAAGACACTTTAGACAGCGACATTTAGGCCTTGCTTAAATCAAAATAAACTACGTCAAGTTGACCTTGCTTACAGACAATGCGAGAGGCTGTAGACGTGAAGGTAACTAAATTCGTTGTTGTGACAGTGCGAAGCGACGTTGAGGCTCCCTATTCTAAGACTACCTTTGGAGATTCATCCATGTACACAGCGAGCTGTGTTGGGCTCCATGAACTTTTTTTTTCTCTAGGACGGTTTTACGAAACGCCTTTTCACTCCCGGTAAGCCGCGTTCCGCCATGTTGATGAACAGCGTCTGCCACTTTCCCCATTTGTTTGCACGGACACGTTTAGTTATTGGCGTCGCTTATGGCGTTGGTGAAACGCATAGGTATACCCTAAGTTGCTCCTCCGACAACAGACCTCAGTACATACGAACGGCGGTGCATCGGGGCCGCATACAAACCCAATCAAACAGCCTTTTTCTATCAGCCGAAGCTTTCTTTCTTACCGACTACTTTGACTGACGCACGCGATCACGACGCGAAAGAACTCGTGCGGTCTCGAAAACACTGCTTCCGCGCATTGTAAGATATAGGTTGAACGTTCATCAACATGGCGTCCAGCGAGATTTCGAACAAGAAGTACGTCACGTGAAACCAACTGCTTAACGGGACTACCACTGTTGAAGGTCTTTTGTACTTTAGATGTCGTTAGAATCCAGAAGGCAGATGAAGCTGAATCTTCACATTAAGTACAACCTGGAAGGTTCTGTCTGCCTTTTAAAAGGACGCAATGAACTCGAGCCTCGAATCAGTTCATAACGTTAAAAAACAGTGGGTGATCTAATCGACACATTCAAAAAGAAAGAGCGGGTTTTAGATGTTATATTTTAATCACGCTGCAAAATACAGAAACACATTCCGCTCGTTACTGGATAAAGCAAGGTTCAAAGGACGAAACGACTTTGGCCCTTGAGGTTTTTGTGCTCATCTTGAGTGTCTGCAAAGAAACGGTAGTTCATTTCTGGTCACACACAAATAAACTGGCTACTGGTTACTTAATGCAAGGCTTCAACAATTGGATATTTCAGACCCGGAAGAGTAGCAGGCCAAAAGTGGCGTGCTTTTAAAATCTTTTGAACCTTCCTTTATTCACATGATGTACGAAATTTGTTTCAGCCTTTTACATTTGGTTTGAAAAAATAATTTAAAACCTTCTCTTTCATTTTAAATGGCCCTGTATAGCCCCGCGAAAAGAAAGTGTTCCTTAATTAGCAGAATGTGTCAATGAAATCGCTTTTACCGTAGTTTAACTATTCCAACCAAAAAATGAAAAAGTAATGACTATCACATTGGTCATGTGCACTTTATCGGTTCATTTTGATAAGAATGACATTTCGCATCTTTCTACAAGAATTCGTTGACTGTACGCTTTTCTGTGGATCATTTGTAAGTGGAAAGGACGTAGTATCTTTGAAGCTCTTCGTACAAACGAACAACCTTATCATTTTTTAATAAAAAATATAGATGAAAAAATATAGAAAATATATTATTTTAAAGTGCTGAAGGAAATGGCGTATACCTGTGTGCGCACGTGCCAAAGCAAAATACAAAGAAGAAACACCCCGGGCCCGGGAGGCATGTCCTTCTGTGAACCGCAGCAGTTGTGCTCTTTCCTGTCGGAGTGCATGTGCGACGAAGCAATCAAAAGCCAATATTGAACGGGCAAACATCCGTCGTCCGCAGCAGGATAAAAATGCGCCCCAGTCATGGCACTGCAAAGGTACTAAAAGGGTAAACGACAAAAAACGAAAGGGAGAAAAAAAAAACGGACATCATGAAGCTTGAAATATCACATATAAAAAACAAAATACGATTTTTTTTTTACAATTGTAATTTGTTTTCGCACTGCTCATGCATTATACAAAAGACTGTCTGAAAACGCCAGTCACGGGAATATGCCTGGTTTGAATTCCGCGCGCGCAAGTTTCTTTTTGAACTCCTTGCCATTCGGCATTCGAAGCACAGATCTCGCGGTGATCTCGCGAATCTCGCGAATCTCTATGCAAACTGTCTATTGTTAGATTGCCAACAAAGACTCAAACTTCTTATCAAAGAAAGATATGTAATGCATCGGTTGACGTCTTGCGTTTTGATGTTTAATATCTGGGAAAATTTTCTTCGCCGTTTGGGACTTCGTTTTTTCGAGGATTTTTGTCTTGCCGAGTTCTTCGGTGCATGGGCGTCCCTCCCAATGAACGTACAAAGTGACCCGGACAAGATTGTTTCGTTGATAGGCTTCGCACGCCCTATTACTGATATGGTAGAATAAATCCTGCTGTATTACTTCTTTGATTCATATAAGCGCCAGAACAATCAAACTTGAGCTTTGTGTATTGGCAATCTTCATCGCGTACTTTTTGAACCTACTTTTACGGCGTCGTGTTTAGACCGACAGGTACACTGAAGGTCTGATTCGCTCGCGAAAGCCATGACGAGCGAATGGCGAGCGATTCTGCCGTCATAGCTTTCTGTTCTAGCCGCTAGTTATCGTCGATTTTGTAGAAGTCACCAATATCTTCTTCCTTTCATTCTCGTGTTTTTTGGAGCTTATAATATGAAAGCCAGCAACCAACTTGCTCAATATTCATTTTAAAGCTGCAGACGTTCTAGTGGTTTGCCTTTAAAGGGATGGTGAACCGAAATTTGGATTTCAGAAAAACAATGCAGGAGATGTAGACGGGACGCTACAATTCCTACAACACTACTCGTAAGGCGATATCTCGAATGGACGGCCGTATTTTGAGAAAGAGAGGTCGAGATTGAACAAGGCCGACGAGGCGCGCTTGCGTCAACGTGCCTGAGTTTCCTCCTCTTTTCGCTTCGCTCCTTCAAGGCGGCAAAGCAGAGAAGACGCGAGGCCGTTCCTCTCCTTCTCGGAGAAACATGACGTCAACAAACCTGTCAATTGCGCCTCCTTTTCTTGAAAAATACGGTCATCCGTTTGAGATATCGCTGTGTGAGTGATGTTTTGGTGTTTGTGGCATCCCGTTGCACGCTTTTGCCGCGTGTTTTGTGGAATCCAGATTTCGGTTCAGCATCCCTTTAAAGTCCCCCTCTCCCTCTTCTTTTTTTTTCTTTTTAATTACTGATAGTGTGAAAAATACAGGGCCTGTCTTGAAATGATCACGCTTTTTCGGGAAGTGAGGGATGAGTACACCTGAATAAAAAATAAAAAAGACAAAAAAAAGCCTTATTAAAATACAAAGGAAAACGTACCATATCAGAGTGGAATTCATTACCAGCGGAAGTGGTGTGCCGCGAGAATTCTCAGTTGTTATATAATGCCCTGTGTACCCGCAATAATGTCCAAGAGGCACTGGGGGATTTTCCCGAATAAACAATAAAATAAAAAAATAAGCCTAGCTCCCGTAAAACCACCGAATTACACGATGCATTATTTTGGCAATGCAAAGGAAAGAAAAAAACGAAAACAATTTAATTTAATCTTTCTTTCAGCCGCTTCTTTAATTAATTTATTTGTCGCAATAAACGCCACAGTGGCCCACAACGTTATTTGATAATTTCTAGAAGCAAGGGCTAAGTTGTACTTTTGTAAAAATAAGTTTATTTCGAATAACAAATGTATCGCCTACGGGAATACACCCGTAGAAAATCGTAGCGCGAGATGTTAAGAAATCGATCTGAATCCGCGCCTTTAAATGGCCGCCGCACCATCGGGTCCTCGCGGTACATTAAGGTCCCTGACAAAGCGAGAACGGCAGGGAGGAGCTTAAGTTATTCCGTCTCTATCGCGAGGTTCCCACTCTCCACAACTCTTCGGCGTCTCGTGAACCACGAGCGCGCGCATAAGAGCCAAAGCACGGCCGAAGGCACGGAGCGCGTGCTGGAGGCCAGGTGTTTCAAAGACGCACCCTGTCGTTCTCACTCTTTCGGTGACTACAGCGAGGGATATATGTGGTAGTTCGAAGAGGGTACTGCAACAAAATTCTAGCGCCTATTCCGTTGTCCAATTGTCAACCACGTTTTGGCCACACCACAGGGACACCACTGTTCTGCTCGAAAAGACACCGAAACATTATTTAAAACAAATAAATCGAGTGTCGTTACGTCAAACTCCCCAAAAGCAGCGCCGCTCCGCGAAAGCACGGCGGGAAGCTGCGTGCGCCCGAGCCCTGTCGAACTTGGCCGAACTGGATTTCCCTACTCTCCCGCGCATATTCAACTCCACACACTAAAAGACTTTCAGCCTTTCCACTTTGATGACGAAGGAAGACCGGCGGATCTGTACAATGGAAAGTAATGGCCGGCCGCAAGTCGGCATGCCAGGGTGGAAGGCTGCCGCCATCTATGAGCGACGGCGGCAACCAGATACGTGGCTTGCCGACGTCGCTCATAGATGGCGGTAGGTGTCCAGAGTTTGGTGTCTTCATTTTTTTGCGGGGGACACGATCCTGGGAAACTAGCCCCTAACAGCTCCGCTGTTAAAAGAGGGGTGTAGCCCTTACACCCCTTGTCACATGTACAAAACTCTTAAACTTCAGTTGGATGTACAGCGCACTGACGTTCAACCGACGTTAACAACTTTTACGAGCGGCTTGATAGCCAAGTTGTACAACCTATTAAACATAGCTTAAATGTAACTCACTGTAAAAGAAGTAATCGGGGTTTTCTTGGCAAAACTGCAAAACCTCAGTGTTTGTGTTTGTTTTGCACTCGTTGATGCGTACTTTAGCTGTTTAAAATCTTATTCTCACCGTCATCAAACCTCTCGTAAAAGTTGGGGCCGTCAGTTTGACGCTGTAAAGCGAACTGTAGTTTTGGGCTGTCGTATATGTAAAAAGAGAATGTAACGGCTACACCTATCTTTATCTTTTTCTAGGGTGCAGCGGGAAGCGCGGGGCGAGCATCTCGAACTGCCAGGTCGTATCGCGTTGACGCCACCAAGTGCTGAAGCTCGCAACGACGCCCCAGCCTTCCTGTAGCCTTGCCCGTGAGGGAAAACATGACGTCATGAACCCACTGGAGGCGCCGCATCTCCTGAGACGCATCGCGCTCTCCGATGGCTGGTCTTCGAGCGCTCGCTGGAATCGACCGTTTGGAAGGAAAGATCTAGCCATCTGTTCAAAATACAACCGTACGATTGTCCTTAGCGGATTTCGTAGCTTATGATTAACTTGTTTCTGAACGTCAGAGGTATATTTTAATTTTAATTTAGGTATAAGGTCAGAAAACTGGGGAGGTTATAATGAGCGACCCTCTAAACAGCGATTTCCCGGGGCAACGACTCCACAGGGTTAAAACTATGGGCCTTGCACACCGGATGCTGAGGATCGATTTCACGCAGGATGCCGAAAGCTATCAAGTGGCATCTGTCATTCAACTTCCGCCACATTTGTCGAAGGACGCTCCGACCGACGCCCTATCGTTGATGAGACCCTGCAATCGCGCTCCTAGCAGATAAGCTGAGAACTGAACCCATGGGGACAACGACATTATTTATTTTGTCTGTTTCTGACGCAGCGCTCAGCTGACGTAGCCGGACTATGTCGGCGTTCGGCCGGGGCTCGTGTCCAATCAGAGACGGACAGGTTGAACACGAGTTATACCAGAACCCTGACGCGGCACCCGTGACCAATCAATGCCCCGCGTTCGCTCTTGGTTGACGACGTAAATAATAATATGCGCGAGCCTTGTGTTGGTTAAGCGCCAAACTACGTGTAAGACAAGCCGGAGAAAGCAGTTCTATATCATCGCCAATGATGGCGTTCAATAAATTTATTCAAAAGTGGATGGTAGATCGCGCTTGAAGACGGACCTAGGGACCTCTCCACTGGGAATGGGGAGGTCCCGGGTTCGATGCCCGGACCAGACGGTTTTTTCGTCGCGCACCAGTCACGTATAGCTGTGTTGGGAGATTTGTGTTTGTCCTTTGTCCCATTTGTTCCCCTTCTCCCGTAATTAGTATTGCCACTAAAGTTAGTTTTTTTTTCGTTCTTTTGTCCTACCATTTACCAACTTGGAGTTCATTGTTCGTGCCACAGTCTCAAGTTACTGTCGGATGAATGGATGGGTACTAACGGCTGTGCCCTTTATAAATGGCGGTAGATTGCGCCACCTAGCCTAAAAACAATAAAAACTTAATCCACCCATAAGAGATCGTGTTTCTTTTTTCTATACCTAAATCATAAGGGCCCCCTCCCTCCTAGTCCGATGGCTTTCTGTAACTTTCACCGGGCCGTGGAGGTGATCGTCAGGAAGACTTTCGGGGGATCGGGCAAAACAATCAAAAACTGCACCTCCCGCCGCCTCACCCCGGCGAGTGAGTTGCCGATTCTCCTGTGGTTGAACCTTGTCGGGTCACCCCAACACCAGACCCAGTGTGGCGTAGAATTGAGACTTTGGACCGGAGTCACGTGGGAGGGAGTTCCACTTTGCCTCTGTACCGCCTGTCTCCCAGATGTGCTAGTTAGTTGTGTATCATTCAAATCTCTATAGATAATTTACTCCAGCACTCCACACCCTCTTTGTTGCCTCAACTCTGGTATAATTCACCCTGACATACTCTCCAGCGAAACCCGTGCAGGGTCCCCGGTATATCTGTCGCCACTTCAAGAAGGGCAGGACTAAGTTTTTTTTTTTACAATTTATAATCGCATGATCGATTGTTTACCACTCGTCTTTTCTTATTTCACACATTGTATCTTTATCTTCAAATTTAATCATCGAAAATTTGTGTCTACCGATTTTAATCATCGCAAAGAACATTGTTGCTCGCGCGAATGGCCCGGTTTGATTGTCGAGATTATCTTTTCAAGCTTGACCAGTCCCAGCTTGTTCACTAGCGAACCCTTTCAGAACCAAAAGGAAACTAGAAAGGCATCTATGCTTGCCTAGGTATCCACAAAAACAAAACCTATTAGGGCCCCACAATCAAAACAAAATATTTACAAAACATCAGAAAACATACTCCAATGTTTCACGCAAAAAAAAAAAAAAAAGAAGCAGTTTTGTGAGTGTTAAACAATATCCCACCTGACAACGCTTTTCATTTAGGTTTCTTCGGAGCACAGGCCGTCTCAGCTACGCCGAAGTTTCATTTAAGGGCAGTCCACTATAAACAAGACATTCATCGTGCATGGATAAAAACCGCTGTGGGGCGCAGACACGGTTTTTGTTCGTGCACGAAGAATGTTCTACTCAGTGTGGGCAGTTTTTAATGATTTTTCTTTTTCAAGGTCCCGAAGAAGCTACACACTAAAACATTTTACGCGCCTAACAATATAAGCCATACAAAAGATGCGCTTTACTCTGCAGACATGAGGACAGAACTATCTGCGAGCACTCCTCAAGCATTTTCGACGCATCTTTGCTTCATACATTTGCATACTTCGAACATGTCGGGGGACAGTTTTAAAGCCTGAAATTATATTTAACGGAACCCTCCCTCTCCGAAGGAAAAAAAAAGTAACCTCAGAATTTTCCTTTGTCCTTCCGTCCGTCCCTCCGTCCGTGCATTTCCCGTTAAATTTAGCGATTGGGGAAATTGACGTGACGTGACGTGACGTGACGTGACATGACGTCACGTGACCTAGACATTAATTCAGTTTCCTCGCTAAATTTACGGAGCAATATTCGCCACATGACCTACACATCCATTTGGTTTCCCCGCTAAATCTCGCGGGGTAATTGGCGTAACGTAAACTATACACCTATTCAGTTTCCCCGCTAAATGTAACGGAGAAATTGATGTCACTGTCACGTGAAACACACCCATTCAATTTTCTCGCGATATAGCGAAGTCACACATTGTAATCTATTACTTTGTTTCGCGAGAAATCCTACACAAATTTCTCTATGAAACAGCCTCCCTGCAATATCGTGTCGTGAAAACTTCTGCCAAACCGCGGATTCGAATAATATCCTGAAATTTTGCCGTTAATTCACGGAAACCTTCACTCTAGTATTCTTTTCATGCCAACCATTTCCGTTGTTTCCACAGTGAAATCCGGAAACGAGGCTATTTTGTGCTCTCTGTCTCATCCCAAAGGTACAGTTTTATGATCCAGCGAACTGAAGGGCGCTTCTGGTGGATGTGAAAAAGAGGAAAAACAAAAGTAACAGACTGAGCAATTAAAAAATACAGAGAAAAGGTACACTTTCGCCCTTGTCATGTACACTAATTCTTCCTAATCCTTCAATTTCGTTAATTTTCAACATATATCCAGTGTGGCCGTGCACTAACTTTCGAATGTGCCTTGAAACATTCTATCCTCACCGATAGCGTCTTTTGCGCTCGTATTTTCGGTTATATACGATGCTTAGTTTCGTTATACGAATCAAAACGCAGAGCCTCATTTTAATTATCCTACTTTGTAAAATGCTCCCAATGTACTTCAACTAAGGTGCAATAAAATTATCTACTTTAAGAATGTCACTCTTTTGCTAACACAGAAAGTTAAAACGATCGAACTTTGAATCTCTTCAAGGCTCGGTGACAAAACACTACGTAGTTTCAGGGCACATTGACAACAACCTCAGCACAAACCACAGCTAAGGATGGAGAGGCGAAGCTATAGACTTTTAATGCGTCTTGTCTTCACGAACGTTCCAGGCGTGAGAGCCACTGATTATGGAGTATTAAACCTTCGTCCTTGTTCACAGTAAGGGCTGGTTCCGACTTGCGTTGAGTTGGACCGACTGCGTCACGACTTCGTGCTTTCCACTGCGACGCGTTGTACGGACCTCATGTTGCCATAGCAACCATCTCGTCATAACTGGTCACAAGCGGTCGTGACGTAGTTGGTCGGCTTCAAACCGCCAATTTTTGAACCAGCCTCAATCTCACCATGAGATTTCTACATGTGGGTATTTACGATTACAATTATGTCGCTACACTTTGAACGGCAGACAGTGCCGTCGCCGCCGTCGACCGCTTCTTGGCGTATTTTTGGTGATGTTTGTCCACATCGTGTGACAGGACTAGTGACTAATCTGCTAGTGCTCCCGGACAAAACTCTATGTTTGTCGCGTTACCGTGGAACTCCATCGAAGCGCTGCGTCGAGGACTCGATGACTTTATAGGTGCTGCACATGAAGAATTTTTTTTACCGAATGCTACCCAAAACTACCAGATGTTGCCTTCAAGTCCCAAGCAAAACACCTTGACTGAATTCGCACCCG
Source organism: Ixodes ricinus (assembly GCA_037355805.1). NCBI lineage: Eukaryota > Metazoa > Arthropoda > Arachnida > Ixodida > Ixodidae > Ixodes > Ixodes ricinus. Next base: position 75,794 of record JAZHYW010005062.1, read on the forward strand.
TGTAAGTTTAAATGCTCCTCCCCCTCCTTTGTTTTTTTCTTTCATCCGGTATCGCTTTGGCTGTAACGCGATTAAATAAAAGTATTGAGATTAAACTTTAGATCAAGGCCGTTTTAGATCATTGGATAGTGACAAGTATTGGCAGCTCGTGCTGAAGTTTCGAAGCCTGCATGGAAGTCTCGCGAAAACGTAAAGCTAAAACTCCCTAATTCCCCACGCCCAAAGTGGCATGGCGGAGATACGTTTTCCTCTATACACCAGCACGCTGTTTACTAACAAGCTCGCTTTTCTTCACACCATGGCCGTGTTCCGAAACTTTACTCGATCTAACTCCAGGGTAAGGGTTTTGTACCTTGGCGTTCCAAAACCTGCCCGCGTCCAGCGTTCTTCAATCTGTGTTGTCACGTGACACAACCCGCCGGAGTAACTCGGGTTCATTTGGGTAAGATTTGGAACACAGCCCATGTGTGGGCACTGAACGTGAGCAGAAACCAGAGTCGAGGGAGAAGAAGCGTCTGCCCATGTCGACAGCATGCACCACCCCAGTTGCGTGACGTCAGAAAGTTGATTTGGTGTGTGGAAAAGTTCATATACCGGGCCAGCGTTTTCAATGCGATTGGGAGCTAATTTTTGTTCTTCTTGAGTGACATTTTTGTTTCCCTTGATCGCTTGTTTCCAGAACTATGTCCTCGCGGACTTGGTGCGTGCGTCGTCGTTTATCACTCTCCAGGAAAACGGGTTGACAGATGGAATGAAACGCAAATAGCTACGCCACAAACACTTCCGTTCCCGTTCCTGCAGACATGACCTCGGACTCTGTTTTTAACCCGAAGTGCGTACGGTATCGATGTCGAGGCTGCGAGCTTCACTTACCTCTACGGGTCTAAGCCTGCCACGAGTCGCAATGTTTGTCGTTTGCACCCAAATGAGCGTTGGCTAAAGGACATATAAAAATTTTCAAGTCAAACACAGAGTAAGTGAAAGCTGATATGATTCGAGTCATGGAGTAAACATGGGGTCCTACAGAGAAAATAAACCCTGGTAATTTAACCGCAAGGAACGCAGGACGCTGAAACACCGTGTGAATGTGGGGCTATAGAGTTGGTTATTTTGTTGCTTAATTATTGTATGCTGTTTCAGTTGACTGCTATAAGTGTGTGTGTGTGTGTGTGTGGGGGGGGGGGGGCTGGCGGCTACGTCAGAGGGCTTTTTTGCCTTCTTTTGCTGTAGCCCCCCCCCCCAGACACATGTATGCCACATGTGTATATGAAATAAACTATTCTATTTATTTAAAAAGAATGCGATTAAGCCTGAGGTCAGGATGTTACTATAGATAAAAATATTAAACAAGATAATAAATTATATATGTGTTGACGTAGAACAAGACCTAATATTCATCCCAAACTTCCTTGGACGTCTTCGGAGATTCTCTGCTAAAGACACTAAAATAAAACTTTCAACTGAACTACAACAACAAACATCGCAAGGTACCCTGAAATGATTTTAGATGACAGTACAAAAAAATAAAAAAGCATCACCATGTCCACAAAATTATCTATTTCTGCTTTTCTTCACAAAAGATAGTCAAGTTCCCCAGGACTGTAATTGCCGGGTTATCATAGAACGCAGATCAACTGAAAATGTTGATATTTCCTTTAAAACGTTTTATTGCACGGAATGTCCCGGAAACTTTACCATGTCGTCAAATCAAGGAATAACATTGCGGGTGCATGTGGCATTTACTTTAGTGAAAACTCTTGTCAGCAAGAAAGAACGCATGAATATTTTCTTGCTGACAAGTTTGTTTCGCAGAGGTACCACCGGTGCTTAACGCCATTTCTTGGTTTGACGAATATTAGGCCTAGGTGTACTTCGGGTTATAAAGGACTTTCGTTCCGCTATTTTATTTGTTTATCCACGTAACGTCCTGTTCTCCCACTTTCGGATTCTATCAACACCGCTAGCATCAAGATTCGCTCATAGTTTCAGCTATCTACGATGCGTAGTAGTTTGTTCATACGAGCCGGAAAGCAGAAATCCGCTTTCTCTATCATAGCCTCTAGATTGCTCGCAAGGTGCTTCAACTAAGGTAGAATAAAATAATGCACTTGAAATCGGAGTCTCGCACCGAAATATTTACCGGTTCAGTACGGGTTCAATCCGGGATCCAATTCCGGTTCCCCTTCAGAAAGTAAAAAGAATAACTCAAATTGGCTTCGATCCACCTCGAACCTCTAAGGTTTAAATATTTCGCTTTGTTTATGTCACTACAATGTACACGACGTTTTGTACTTCATCTCACACATGTCGACAGCATACAGAAAGGCTCAGAAACGTGAAGCGCCATTCACACACTTGCCACCAAGTAGGACCGAGATCGGTAAGACCGGTTTAAGCATCGTGCGACGTCGTAGGGCCTGCTCCAAAGCAGCGCATCCGGTTCTTCGCCGTCGCAAGAGGCTTAGAAACCGGTCTTGTCTTTCTCAGTTCCACTCAGTTGCAAGTGTGTGAACGGCGATTGAGCTTATCTCAACCAAATACTTTTGTCCGTGCGATGAACGGGCATAGAAGGCACTTTTCAAAGTCACAAGCTCACACCGTGCCTTTGTTAGAGCTGCAGATGTCTGCGAGATGAAGCATACACCTAGTTGATGGTCTAAATAGAATACAATTTTCTTTGCACGGAAAAAGCGGGATACTGTGTTATTTCTCTTAGAAACGAGCAAAAGAGCTATTTTCAAAAGCGCAATTTTCTGCAGAGCATGAACAATGCTCGTAACATATTGTGTTTTTGCTTCTCTTGGGGAGATATTGCAGCGAGCGGGGTGACATTAGCGCTCCACTGATCTGTTTCGTTTCACAGTAGCTTCGTCTCGTTGAACAAGTAGAAAATTTTTGTCTGCACTTGAAACTGATGGAGTTAGTTGACATTCTGCTTAAAATGTGTGTTTTTAATATGGATATTTGAGCTTTCTTTTTTGCTTTTTTAATGTCAACTTTATTGTCGGATGAAATCCAGTGAAATTTTGATAACAGTTTGGTGTCGCGACCACTTTCCCATCTGGCACCGTTTTTTCGATGTGCAGGAACATTATTTTCATGTTCGCCGTTTCCTGTTGTAAAACACAGTAGTCTCCATTTATCAGTAAAATGCAAAAAAAAAAAAAATCTTCGACGTCTTGTTTGCATTCATTACGTAGCGCAGTGTTTCCCGAACTGTGGGTCACGGCTGATTCAATGGAGGGATTGGAGAGGTTGCGAAACAGCTCTTGAATTTGAGCAAATGCGAAATTGGTTTCTCTACGGATGGCGCCGATTAAAACAAAATAGAGGTCGCGCAGTTCAACATCGAGCCGGAACTGAGAGGTGCGTCGCCTAAACTCCGCCAAAGTTTTCAGAAACTGTTCTCTAGAAAAACAAGCTCCCTTTAGCCATTAGGAACAGTCATTTCTACTGGCATGCGATCTTTTCCCCCGGTGGTTCCTAGCCCAGCTGATTCATCCTGACTACATAAACTGTCAAACAAAAATGTCTGCGTCAATTTTTGTGTAATATTGTTTAGGCACTGAAATCGAAAAGCTTGTAAAGCGCATAGCAAAGAGGCAGGAGAGGGGGGGGGGGGGAGGACACCTACACAAAACGCTCTTCTTCTAAAATCCTAAAACTTTTTCATGCGTAATTAAAAAAAAACGGAGCACCCTATTTTGTTTTGTCCCTCTGCAAACCTTGATGTCGCTAAAATCGCAAAGATCGCGAAATTAAAGTACCCATCAAACGGACCACTCCGCGACGTTGATACCCGAATATTACGTGTTGTGTTGCGACAGGAGCACTGCGTGAGCACAGTTTTTGGCCAACACCACCTTGAACAATCAGAGCTTGTGAACAGCACCCTCTATACTCGCACTAGGATGGCGTCAACTCGGGAATAAAGCGATCGCACCAGCCAGTTTCGTTATGCCACCGCCGTCGTCATCGTGTGAAATGCAGTCTTTCTGCACACGCGACATCCCCGCTGCCAAGCTGTACTAGAATGGGGTGGTGTGCCGTCCGGTGGCCGTGAGAGTGTCGCGATGTGCAAGCACGCCGGTGGGGGCGCTGTGGGGCAGAGCGCGGCCATCCGACGGCAGACAGAGGCCTGGTGATCGCAGCAGAGACGCTTTATTCAGAGTGAAAATGGTCGTATTATTCGTTTGCTTTCTCCTGCTCGGTCCTGAGAAAGAATAAGTTCCATCCTATATCACACCCCTGTGAAAAAGCGTGACTTGCGCGGGCGTCAGGAGCTTATATTCAAAAACGACGACTTTGACTAGGAGTTCTTAAAATAAAGCCTCTCTCTTTCCCTCTCTCTCTCTCTCTCTCTCTTATATTCAAAGCGCAAATGCCGTTTGAGAGCGGTCAGTTACTTACACAGTCTCACTTCTCTCATTTTTTTTTCATTGCGCTGTTACAGAAGAATTGTCTACCTCACCTTACATACCAGCTTTAAGAAAGCGAAGTTTGAGTATGATATGCGATGCTTTCCTTTCCACTTTAGTGTCAACGCTCTTTTAATTATAATTTCAGCAGCTGTACATTTTACAGACCTTTAAATAGCTAATTTTTGTTCTGGTGTTATTACATCTTTTTTTGTGTGTGTGTAGCGTGGATTAATGAAACCGAGCTTGTCTTGACTTCTGCATTCTGAGTCAAAGCTTATAGACAAGGAAATGTCTGAGTTGATTTAATCTGGTGAGCATGAATCATGTGAAAATAAACACAAAATATTAAGACTGCTTACGTGTAGGGAGGCGAAAGCATTATAGTTCCGCGGGAGAGATGTTTTCGAGTAATGTTTCTACGCGTATTAAAGTTTAGAACGACGTATAGGATGACGCCGACGACGACTTCCTAGAGATCGACGCCAAGTATGGCGTCTAGGACGACCTCTAGGTCGACGTCAAGGATGACGTCTAGGATGACCTCTCGGACGACTTCAAAGACGACGTCTAGGACGACTTCTACGACGACCTCTGGGACGACGTCAAGAACAACGTCTGGGAAGACTTCAAAACGACCTTAAAGACGACGTCTGGTATGACGTCGAGAGCGATGCCTAGATGACAACGTCTAGGACGACGTCGAGAACAACGCCCAGAGGAGGACACTTGAAGAGGCTGTGGCGCGTTTCCGTGGGCGGCCACGTTTGTTTGCGAAAGCTGCCGAAGATGTAGACGCTGCTGCCGATGTCGAGGACGTAGATGGAGTAAAGACCCGTTCAGAATGTGCCATTTCTCACGTTAAGTTACGTTACGAACTCTTAGTTGGGCGAGTTGGTAATGATTGAACATGGTTAAAATTGCGCACAAATAGAAAGGAACAAAGGAGAGAGTAGAGACAAGCGCAAACTCTCAACTTGATGTATTGAAAGAAGAAAAAAGAAGAACAGCCCGCAGTATCAGCTGGGGCCGAGGCCACACTGGCACGTGGGCACCTGTGCACGTGGAGGGCACACAACATCAACCACACTCATACAACTGCGGAAAGGCGATTTCCTTGCCGCTTAATGCCACAGCAGCTTGGCTGACAACGCTCGCCTAGGCGGAATATAAAAAAAGCTTCAAAAATTCCCCTAGTGTGTTTTAGTGGAATCTGCAAATTATCAAGTTTTCTTGTAAAGATGGTGTACACTTACACGCTTGACAATGCAGGGGTATAGGTGACCACCCACCGTGGAATTTAGATAAAGAATGTGTTCCTTTAACCGGTCATTAACACACCATCCTGTTTGTCCTACCTTGAATTTACCACATGAAAGGAGGATGTTATAAATCACACTGGTTGAACAGGCCATATAAGGGTGAACGTGTTTTGTGCTGCACCTGTGTTTTGTAATATTTTCTATTTTTGCTCAAACTTTAATACCGATTTGAGCCTTTTTTTCTTTTTTTTCTTTTTTGTTGGGGGGGGGGGGGCTGACATCACTAAGGGACTCCGTACTAAGGGGACTCGTATTGTGGACAATTCTGTGTAAATACGGAACCACCACCACTCTTCTTTTTTTTTTTGTCGACAATACATGCAGCTTTTTTAAATCCTTTTACTTTTTTATCAGTGTTCCCACCACTTTAGTTGGAACTTGCGTTGGAAGCCCAGACAATGTAAGCCTCTCAATTTGAGCATTAAAACTGCCTTCCATGGCGTGGAAGCATGACTTCTTTAGAGCTGAATTAAGGCAGGAAAGAGCTATGCCTCTTTTTACGACTTTTGAGTGCGAGGACGTATAGCTTTTTAGAACGGGGTGAAAATGACCAGCACAACTGGTTTGTTTGCAAGTATAGGGGAAGGTCTAGAAATCGTAACACACCTTCCTTAGGAGTTTTATAAGTAAAAATAAGTCCGGAATCGAACTTGTTGAAAATGTCCATGATGCTACTAATTACATTATTATCCAATGTCTTTCGGTACACTAGCAGGAAATTATCTACATACCTAAACACGTAAAAAACTGGCATAGACGCTATGGCTGTCTTAATAGCACGGTCGACCCTCGGAAGAAAAATATCGCTTAGGACCTGTGCAACACATGAGTCTATACACACTCCCGACTTTTGCACACAAAAAAAAAAAATAGCAAAACGTTTTTGTTTTTTTGAAGTTGGGAGTGTCACATGTTTTTTAGATTTTTTTTCTTAATCAGATGCGTTGTTTCCCTTGGAATCAGGCGATATCATTCCGCAAACAGAGAGGCGTCGCTCGGCGTCCGAAACAAGAAGTGTTTCTCTTTCCACGTGTTGTAACCCACGTTGCACCCCGGCGCCAAACAGCACCGCTCCGTCTTTGTCTTCACTGTATTTGACATCGTTGTGCGTCCCTTGTCTCTTCGGCACAGCTAGCGGACACACAATATTGTATCGCTTCACACACGACGCCGAACAAGAAGAAATAGTCACACCAACACGCCCCAAGCCAGTCTTGCTAAACGCTGCCCGACCGGCCTCCTGGCCCCGCTGTGACTGGTGGCGCCACCCCAGGACCCACGCGGCAGAATTGGGTCACACTACACCCAGCTTCTATGGAGATGCCGACGCGGTCGGCACACCTCCCAGTTTTAGTACACCCTGCCACTGCGTGTCTGCGCGACCAGGGCATGAGACGGCACAGCCTCTCTTATGTAAAGCCCCTTCATGTTTCAAAAGTAGTGCAAGGTGCGTCGATGCACGAGGCCCGTGCAACGTGCGTCCCTTGGAAAGATCAAGACGGCATGGCGCAGCACTGAGCTAGATTTCAGACGCCATGTTCTTCCCCGAAGTGCGCGGAATTTGATTATTTTAGGTGGTGTTTCTTTGGCTCGTATAACAATGCTCCGACGGACATTCGAGTGGCACCTCATGTTCAATCGCAGCGGTGACGGGAATAGGTTCACTGTACAGAGTTGTATGTTGTGTGCAAGTGGCTAATTGTGGAAATTACGAAGTTGGACTTCGTTGTAATTACTAGAGCATAAAATAACGTGTCAGCAGAATAGGCTGTGAAAAAGCTATCTCGTCCCGCATTTGCACCCCTTGTTCTTTTCCATATGTAATTGTAACTTCTTTTTTTATCATAACCTCTTAAATTCTGGGGGTATTTAGAACGTTTAATTGTCTTATAAATTGTATTGCATTTAGAAGTTTAGCTTTGAAACGGTTTATCACAGCGATTATACTCTCTCTTATTAAGTTCTACCGCAGCCGACGCTGCAATCTGCCTTAGAGTGAAACGGTGTATCTGAAGTCTAATTAACGCAGCGCCTGGCCGACTCCCTCTCATCTCATTATCGCTCGGCAGCGAATAAGATTGCAGCACTAACTGATAAATAACGCCTTTAATGAGCTACGCACTTTGCTTTAGCAAGGCTCATGAGTTACTTTATTTATTTATTTATTTATTTATTTATTTATTTATTTATCCGTGTACTTATATATTTATTTATTCATGCATTTATGGATTTATTTATTTATGAATTTATTTACTTTGTTTTTGGAAATAGTCGTAAGCTATGTACTGGCACACAAACACACACACACACACACATTCATGAGAGGAAAGCAGAAACAAACAAGATAACGAAAATAACGAACCAAACATAAGCCCTAGTGGAACAGAGGGGTGAGGGCATGAAGAGCACTGGGTAGAGAATAAAAATACAGATGATTTAAATCGTGATTTAAATCATCATTTAAACCACGATTCATCGCACCGATTATGCTATGGCGATTTAAATGGACTCTCGTTTCCATAAAAAATATAGTACTGGAAATATTTTCTATTTACCGTTTGTCTATCACAGTGTCTGCTTCCCACAGGCATTTATTTTCTGTATAAAGTGAAGAATGATCAAGAAGGAAAAAGTTTATATCAGGCGGCCATTAAAAACATATATTTAAAAAAGCACACTATTTTTAAATCGTGGAAGTTTGATTTAAATCAAATAAATCTGATTCATTCAATTAAAAAAAAAAACTTGACTTTTTTTCGCTTAGATTTTTTTTTTTTTTGCCGTGAGCATTTGCTTTGAAAGTATATAGAACAGCAGTGAGAGCATTGCAGCCGTTCTCTGTTCGTAAGACTTTGGGGGAGTGGGGAGCAGACGAGGGTATCGTGGCGTAGCATGTTTTACGATCCCGACTGTTTACGCGAGGAACGAAACCAAGACAGCAGAGAGACAAGACCGGAGCATCCTAAGGCGTGCGCATAACTTCATTGTTGGTGGATTTCAGAACCGCCCCAAGCGGCGAAGACGCTGGAGTTCAGGAGTCGCCGCGAAGCGGCAGACGCATCCGTCTTGGTGCTGCCTGCTAGCGTCGCGGCCCTTGTGAGACGCTGCAGCACGTGCTGGCGGCGATGCTGACGCAAGCTAGCCGGCTCCGCGTGGACTCACTATACCCGGTTCACCCTTAAGCTGAGACTATACTTCGTTTCAGCTTGGGTCCAGACGCAGTCGATGCTGCAAGCGCGAGCTTGTGGCCCTGAGACAGTGCCTGCCACAGCACGAGCGCTCGTGCTTGTGCAGGCACTGCTGCAAGGCCACATAGCACGTGCTTGCAGCATCGACTGCGTCTGGACCCAAGCTGAAACGAAGTATAGAAGCTCCGCCTTCAGCGCGAGCAATTTCTGTCCTTGCTAACACAGGTGTGAACGCGCAGGCACGCGCTGCCGAAGAACTGCTGAAGCCAGCGAGCTCGCGCTGGAGGCGGATCTGCTATACTTCTATTTCACCTTGTGTCTAGTACGCAGCCGATGCTACAAGCGCGAGCTCCTTGCTCTAGGTCACATCTCGGCAGCACAAGCTCTCGTGCAGCAGGGAGCAGCTGCCAATGCTACGAGCTCGCGCTTCTAGCCTCCGCTGCGTCTACATCATAAGCTGAAACGGAGTATAGTCTCATCTTAAAAGTGAACGGAGTATGCGGACAGCAAGTCGCCTACTCTTTGCACGGGGTTGCGGTGACGTCAAAACGACCTCGAGTTCCGATTGGTTTTGATTGGAAGGATAGTGGGTAGACCTCAATGCTAGATGCCTCGAGGTCTACACACCGTGTTTTTTTCTCAATCAGCCAGTAAGAACTCGGCGTTCTGACATCATCGCACACCCCTGTGCAAGAAGCAGACGAACTTGCGCTCCGTATAGTGATGACGGCCTAGAAGACAAGGCAGGCCTCGTCTTCTAAGTGGTATATTGCTACATACAGTTCTGTTTTCAAGAATGCCAAGTCACGAAAAGTGCGACTAGCCTGCCAGTGTTCGCGCAGACTTTCGTTGAGTATCGTTGATGCCTAGAGCTGAACAGAAACCCGACGACCGTAATATTAACCGTACTCAATACTTACCGATCTTCAGTGAACATGTTATAAAATCTGAGAACTGTAATCACTCTCACACACATCTGAGACTAATAAAACGGCGCCGCGACGCACTCCAGACGCCCAAAAGAAGGCACGAAAGAACGAGGAAACACAGAATCGTAACGGGGCTCTCTCGCCATGACTGAACATTGTCATCACCAGCGTCACCACTCTAGTCCGTGGCTTTACGTATGCGTCACAATGTTAAAAATCCTTCGCGTTCTCATGTACATTATGTGTGCATTACTTTTATCATTCTTGTTAGTCGTTTCCACTGCGCGACTGTGTCGAAGTATTCATGCGCTTTCGTTAATGCCTGGTGGGTACTCGTGGTCGAAATTGTTGTGTAGCGTCATAATTAGGTTATTATTAAATGTCATGTTTAAGTGTGTCTTCATCTAACTTCGGGTTATTAATGCGAAAGCATTAACTGTCTCATGGAGCGAGCTGACGTCATCAGTTTGAAGCGCGGAAACGGCTCCTAGTTTCCGCGATGTCGCCTTCGGTTCCATTGGATGGCGCGCGTCGACGGGGCTCCCATTGGCCGCTGCGCCATGGCCTCCGAGATCCCGAAGCGCGCGCGCGCTAGTACGTAGCAGACGAGAAAGGGAGCGGACGAGCAGACGACAAGGGGAGCGGACGAGCGGCTTGCATGCTTTCGCATTCACAACTCATAAGAAATGCTCATACCCGTGCCAGACGGGCAACTCGAATGCCATTTACAACGAATGACATTTGAACGATCGGCCAATCAGCGCGCGACACTCCGAGCGTGGGGCGTTCCACGCGCGACAGATCGCCAGCCGATTTGTCGATCACACGAATGTCATTCGTTGTAAATGGCATTCGAGTTGCCCGTGTGGCACGGGTATTAGGTGTACCTCGAGCTTTTTTAATGCTTACTCTAACATTCATTTTTGTGTTAAATTCTTACCTAGGTTTATTCGTTACGTCTTTCCTCGTTACGTCTTTCCTCGACAAAAAACAACTCAGGCGGCCATCTGCCATGCATTGTAATAAGTGCGGGTGCCTCCCTGATTTGCGAGGGACAAGCGTTCTCGCAAGAGCAAAAAGGAAGTTACGGAAAGAAAACTCGTGGAAGCCTACTTCATTAAAAAGAAAGGTCACGATTGCATAAGCATGCAATCAGTTTCACCATCAGATAAAAAAATAACTTGTTTGAATGATCAAGCTTTATCTCCCCTTTTTTCGGAGCGAACTTTTTTGGGTGGTCATGTTTAATCTCCCCTTTTTTGTCGTGAGCTGATTACTGCTACTTACACTGCTGCGTTTTGCGCCAAATAAACAGTTGGAAGTTGCGCTCCGTGTGTCGTACTTGTTTCTGCCTATGTCCTCGTCCTTGGCGCATTTTATTTATTTCTCTGGACAGGGGACGCTGACGCACGCGGAGCCAAAAGGTGGCTTCCATTTGGTTGGTTTTGTTTTCAGCGGGCACGCCATGGTGTTGCTGTGTTATGTCGTTTTCGCTTAGCTTTGCAATATAAATCTATCCCTTGTGGTACAAAACCAATGGTGCAGTGATAACGGGCCACAATGAGAACTACGATGTAGTTACGATACTAAATTGTGGACGTTTTACGAATACCTTCATCTGATCATGTTGTTGGTTCGGCCAGGTTCGGCGGCGAAATGACTAAAATGATGCTGGAGGAGGATTACGGATGTCTACTGCCGTACTGAAAGTGCCCGCTGATACTAGTATTTTATAAAAATAAACTAATAAAGAGACTAATTCACGGAGGCACAGTGAAAACGCAAGTCGACGATTTGACTAACAATGTTCTGAATCGCAGAGAACAGATGAACTCGCACGTTAGGTTTTCAAGGACACCAACGTTTTGCGAAAATTGCTGACCCCCTGTAATGACGCATGGAATAAAAAAAAGAAGCGATATTGTCTCCATCGGATTCTTTAAAGAAATGAAGTTCTTAAAATATGTTTTGAGGGTCCATTCTAGGCCAAGTATGCAATTTTTTCAACTATCAACCCTGCTAAAGTATTCATTTGCAGCATTTCACAATGTTGACCCTAAGAAACTATTTATTATTCTGACATTTTCTTAGAGCGTATTGAGAATATGAGATAAGAGACAATCCCGTCAATTGAAGTATGATGTCTGTCTTCCGTATAATTTGCGAAATAAATTAAATGGCGCAAGAGAATTGACCTCCAGCAAGCTTGGCTCAAGTCAAATGTCAGGCAACACTTCATAGATTTGGGTAGACAAATATTTATTTGTTTGAACAGATACGATTCTTACTTTCAGTGGCGTTGTTCACCCAGGGAACCCAATTCTTTGTGTCGAAATAAATTTATTGAATCGGATATGTTACGAAAATTGAGTGACTGCAGACATGAGACCGAGCAAAATCTGTAGTTTTAAATTCATAAATAGACAGATCAATCGAATGTTTATACCGCAAAAATTATGTCCTGATATAATCAAAAGCAACTGTTTTGAATTTGTTATGAAGACAGAGAACGATGCTTTCAAGAAACACACATGTGTTTCTTGAGACCCCTTGCGTTGACATTATTTGTCTTCTTTAAGGTCATAAATGCGTGGTTATAAATATACCTCGCGCTTCTTAATGTGCCACTATAATTTAGCCACTATCTCTTAAGCAAATTTGTGTCGTCATAAATAATTAACCTTCCAAACCTCGCGTGTCTTTGAGTCGTCTACATACTCAATGTGCGCCAGTGCTAACGCTGGTTCCTTTCCTCACACGTACCGGTACGCCAACGGTGCAAATAGTTGAAACATGTTATAAAATTAAGTGCAGAAGCTGTGCACATAATTATGGCATGCAGTTAGGTATAGTAAAAATAAGTATCAGACGACACTTCACAAAGCAGGAAAAAAATCGTGGTAAACGCGACGAATAACACGATACAACGCCTTCGCCTAGGCGCGGAGGCGAGAGATGAGCGGCGAGTTGAAGCCACATTATGGCGGCCGCGTCACGAGATTCCAACATGGCAGCGCCCGTGCGACGGAGGTTGAAAAGGTATATAACTGAGATAAAGGACGTTGATAACAATATTGAATGGCAAGGATCTCACAGTAGATTCACCGGGGAACACCAGATGAAGATACGTAACTACGATTACCATAAAATACCGCCGACGCAAAACTTCGCTACTTTTCCAGAAAGATATCTTAGGAAATCACAAACCCGTATTCGGACAGCTTACGAAGTAGGATGTCACGGTTCGCAAGGTCAAACGCTTTGCTCAAGTAGAAAAAAAACAGCAGAACCCATCCTTTGGGAATGATTATCTACGTTAATGCGAATAGCATCAAACGGTGCGGAGTTATGCGCGTTCGTCAGGTGGCCGGCACACTCTAGATACGCCAGCCCACTCTTGAGGCGATTCTAAATTTGTTGACACTTTCACAGCCCTGCGCACGATCTCCGCAGCCCAGCACGTGCGTTTGTGTCACTTAGGAAGGCGAGCAAAGCACGCGCCATACGCACAAACACTCAAAATGGTACCGACCAGACTTTCTGGCGTCTCAGCTAGTCTCAACCAACGGTACTCTAAACGGTTGTTTATATCTTTACCATAGGACGCGCTTTACAGCGCTGTCACAGCTACCGGTGCGCGCGCGTTCCATGCACGAGGGCTCATTCCGCTCTCGTGAGGCTGAGCACGGCCGCTACATCACCCTCTCCCGAGCGCGGGAGAGGGTGAGCTAGGGGCCGTGCTAAGCCTCACGAGAGCGGAATGAGCCCTCGTGCATGGAACGCGCGCGATGGTAGCTGTGACAGCGCTGTAAAGCGCGTCCTATGGTAAGATATAAACAACCGTTTAGAGTGCGTTGAATGACTGCCTTCATAGCTGGGGAGGAAGACGAAGAAGCCGTCTGGAACGGCTGCTATATAATGAGTTCTGGTGGAAACACCGCATCGGCCACTGGCCGAGTTATTATTGAATCGTCTGATATCGTCTCAAGTGAGTACAAAGTCACCCTGCCACGTCTCCCAACCGGTAACCTCGTCCTTAACTCGGTATTCCTTCACGCTGACATGACTGCGCGGCCATACAATGCACCCGACTTCCGAGATGCTCTCAAAGATGTGCTGGACTTAAAAGATATCAAAGCCACCGGTCAATTTCAGATGGGCCATGTGTGGATGGTGACCTGCGTCAACGCCCTAGCCAAAGAAAAGCTCTGCCGCCGCGGTGAGCTCCTCGTTAAAGGCAAGAAATGCCTGGTGATCGACCCTAACACACGTGATCTTAAGATAAAACTCCTGTGGCTTCCTGACCATCTTGAAGATAGACGCATCGTCGAAGCTCTGACGCCTTTCGGCGTCGTTCATAACATACATCGAGAGAAGTGGCGCTGTCCAGGAATGGAACACATGGACACCCTGAACAGGGAAGTAAACATCACCATGCACGAAGGAATGACCATAGAACGGATTCCTCACCTGCTTCAGGTGTTCGGAATCCAGACGCTCGTCATTGTCCCCGGAAGACCTCCATTGTGCCTTAGGTGCAACAGGGTCGGTCACATTCGACGGCAGTGCAGAACACCGCGCTGCTTTAAGTGTGGCATCTACGGACACATCGCGGACACTTGCGTCACAACTTACGCAAGTAAACTCCGTGGCAAGGTGCCGCGCGAGACAGAAGAACAGTCGGAGCTATTGATGGATGTCTCCGAGATTGTCGACGCTTCGGGTCAAGCACCGTCGGCCGCAACATTCGGAAAGTACACTGAACGAGAACTTCCAGTCGCGGTGCCCAGCACCAACCAGGCCAAAGACGACCCCGGTGGCCTTCCTGAGCCACTTCCACCGCCTGGCGAGGACGATACGTCATCTACGACGACAGAATCGACCATCACTGTAGAAGATGATGCAAGCCGAGATCAGGCACTTGTTGAGGTGGACTCGGAGCCCGATGTCAGTGGATCGTCCGTTGAACCATTACAGCCAACTCAAATGCCAGAGGCTGCTTCCGGGGATGACCCGGACAACATTCCCTCCGCGGATGTGACCGCTCCAACAAGAGCCATAAAAGAACGCAAGCAGGCTGGCACTCGACACAAGCCGTACTCAAAGCCATCGGCAAACCTCAAGGTCATTGAGGACAGCCAAAGTGGCAACTTGAGTACACCCTAATTTACCTTATGTCTGCCGCCCTTCCTTTACATTTTGTAACCTTAAATGTGAGAGGTCTATGCTCTAGAAGGAAACAATATCAGCTGTTGCGCCTTTTTAGAGAGGAGAAAGTTGACGTAGCAGCGGTGCAAGAGACGAAGCTATCTTCAGACGAAAGTATTGCTGAAGCTTTAGAGCCTTTTATGAAGGAATATGAAATATGCGTTAACCAAGCTATTGGGGTCTCCGCTGGGTGCTTTCTCTTCTTTCGAAAGCAGCTTGATATGTCATCAGTTTCCGTTTTTATCGACCTGGAAGGGCGTCTCATTTCCTGTGACCTCAGCTTTAGACAGATGAACTGGCGCTTCATTTGTCTATATGCTCCTAATACCCCGAAGGAAAGAACATCATTCTTTGGAATTTTAGTACCACTTCTTAGGACTGACAGAACGATAGTCCTAATGGGAGATTTCAATTGTGTTTGTAACGTAGACGATCGATCTGTATCAGCAACTAGGTATGATAGAAGTGCCACTGTTCTTCAGAGCATGCTTCAAGAGCATAACCTTGCTGATGTTGCTTATAGGAAAGGGGAACCGATATGTTACACACATTTTCAAGGCATCTCGCATGCGCGATTAGATAGGATTTATGTATCGGGCTCTATAATTGACTCTATGACCGACTACCACGTTAAACCAGTGTTCTTCTCCGACCATTGCCTAGTAACAGCTTGTTTTGGTCCGCGGAGACACCGATCTGTTTATCAACAGTGGGATTTTTGGAAGCTAAATGTGAAACTTCTAAAAGACATGTCTTTCTCAAGAAAGATCCCCATGGTCTTGTCACAAATTCTAGAAAAATTCGACATGCATATATTTGCTAAATGGGACAGTTTCAAGCAAGAGACGAAAAACCATGCAATTGAGCGCTCCACGATAATATCATACATAAACAAACAGGAACAGCGTGAACTGCATAAGAACCTAATAACGCTATACGAATTGGAATGCCTTAACCCAGGTGAATATAGTGACGATGTCAATGTAGTCCGAGGTCAACTACAAAAATATGAAACAGAAAAGTATCGAGGAGCCTTGATCCGCTCTCGAAAGAAACGTTTCTTCCATGGTGAGCAGCCTACCAAGAGGTCTCTGGACGATGAAAGGCGATATGCCTTGACGAAAGAAATTGTAGAGATCAACAACAATGGATCGACGCTCACTGACCCAACAGAGATTGTAAAATCATTCCATCAACTTTACACGAATATTTTTGGAACACTAATACCTACGAAAGAGAAGTCTGAAGTTGAACATCTTTTGTCTCAAATGCCGATACTTGACGAAACAGACCGAGAGTTAATTGATGGTCCTATAACATTGGAAGAAATCAAAGCTGCTATTAAATCTCTCCCTAATGGTAAAACGCCTGGGCCTGATGGGCTGAGTGGAGAATTTTATAAAACGTACGCAGACATTATATCTCCTGTTCTGCTCGCTGTATTTCACGAAGCCTTTGTGCAGAGAGCTTTGCCGCCTTCCTTTTATCATGGTCATACAGTACTAATCCCAAAAACAAAAGACGCAGAGATGCTTAAAAAGATGGAAAATTACAGACCTATATCCTTGTGCAATGTTGATTACAAAATTTATGCAAAAATACTTAACGACAGACTACAGTGCGTAATCGAAACGCTGATAGGTAAACACCAAACTTGTGGAATACGAGGCCGAGCTATTCAAACGAATATTCATGTTGCTCGTTCAGTACTCGAGTGCGTGTCCGACAATAACGACCAGGTAGCGTTCGTACAAATAGATCTTACGAAGGCTTTTGACCGCGTGAGTCATTCCTTCTTATTTACACTGCTAAACCATATCAACGTAGGGACAACACTTTTAGATGGTATCAAGCTTTGCTACTCAAACTGTTCAACAAGACTCGTCATCAATAATATTCTCTCCAACGAAATCAAAATAAAATCTTCCGTTAGGCAGGGCTGCCCGCTATCCCCGCTACTTTTTGCCCTGTACTTAGAACCTTTATGTCTGAGCATCATAAACAATGAAAGTATTCAAGGATACTCCCTGGGCAATGTTGAAGTAAAAGTTCTTGCGTATGCAGATGACGTGGCATTTTTTTGCACAGACAAGAGAAGCGTCGAGAGAGCCCTCGATCTCACAGCACGTTACTGTGAGGTCACAGGAGCTTCCGTAAATCCTGCTAAATGCAATGGCTTCTGGTATGGTTCCTGGGCCACAAAACCTTCATTGTTTGCTGGTATAGCGTGGAACCGGAATCCCCTTACATATCTCGGAGTACCTCTCTCACAAATCCGTAGCAACGTGACCTACTGGTCCTCCTTGACAACCACACTGAAAAAGAAAACAGACGCGTGGAGAGGAAGGGACATTTCAATTTTCGCTAGAGCTAGTGTTTGCAATGTATTTCTAGCTTCTAAGCTTATGTACGTGCTCCAGGTGCTTCACTGCTCTCGGACCAACATCCAGAAAATCCACAGAATATTCGCTACATTCATATGGTGTTCAACTTGGGAGCCCATAAAAAGAGACAATCTCTTTCTTCCTCTTGAATGCGGCGGTTTAGGTCTTTGTCATATATTTGTGCGACAGCTGGTCTCGCGATTCTTTTTCTTTAAAAATATTAATCACGATTTCCTCAGAGTAATGCTCCAACGACGTCTTTCTGGTAGTTTAAACTATCTGATTGTTTCAACCGTCGAAAGCTCTCAAGGCACACCATGGGGCTTTTTAAAGGAAGTGGTTGACACACTTAGCTTCCTCAAAGCAAGATTTTCGTTGGAATATTTGTTTACTGTATCCAGAAAGGCACTCTCAAGGAGCATAAAAGAAAGCTTGTTTCCTCTGCCACTTTATCGTACCCGTTTGACACTGGAACCTATCAACGACGTGTTTAAAAGGGTCAAGAAAATGGGAGTGCCTCCCTCAACTAAGACGTTTTTCTTTAAATTACACACATCCACTTTACCCGTTAAAACTTACCTCGAAGAAAAAGGGATATTTGTACCCTGGACAGTAAACTGTAGATTATGTAACAAGCCAGAGACAATAGAACACTGTTTCATATACTGTAATGATGCGTTTTTGTTTTGGGATGTGCTGCAACGCACTCTACAAAAAGACCTAGTTCTTAACGACTACAATCTTCGCTTCCTTCCTTTTTCTGAAAATGAAACCGTACCGTACGACATGTTTGCTCTTTTAGGTTTGCATAGTCTGTGGAAGTGCCGCATGATCGATAGGCATGCGGAGAAGCCGCGTACGACGAAGTCGCTCTTTCTAGAGCAAGTGGCGCAGGTGAGAAGTGTATATGCTTCAAAGTTTAACCAGCCTGACTGGTTCCCTATGTTTGACAAATGCCTTGGCTTACCGAATTTCTGAAGAAAAAGAACTGCGAGCGTAAGTGAGACTTGCCCGAATCTTTCACCTTAGTTTTGTCATTGTCTGCTAATAAGTCTAATGGCCACATGTTCAAGATGCCAAATGTTAAAATTTGTGTGATAGTTGTTTGTAAATAGCTTTTAAAGGTGTGCATGTATTAATGTATATACAGTACGAATGAACGTGTTGTGGTAGTTACGGAACATCATGTAATAAAGATATAAAAAAAAACTGCCTTCATAGCTCTGTGGTTAGCGCGTCTGCCTGCTGATCAAAGGGTCAACGGTTCGAATCCCAGCCGGCGCCGGTCTTTTTTATTTATTTATCGACCCGCGGCGTAAGAGGTTAGATAGCCAGATAGATAGATAGATAGATAGATAGATAGATACATAGACGAAAAGTGCGTGAAGTATCCAAAGAATGCTATTCGCATTAATATGGTGTCATAGAGTTATTATAATGTACGCTAGAGGTTCAACTGGCGCTAGTGTGCTGACGCAAATTGAAGCAGACAGCAACCAGTCCAAAATTGACTTCCGGTAATGCATTTCTATGGGAAAAAAGTGAGTGCATTTTCTCCCTGCGCTCGATCATAAGAGCAAATATCCCAAATAATTCGTACGTACTAGGTAGCTTGGAACATTTCTCAGTCAGGCCGACTGGTCAGTTACGGCGTTTTTCTTTCAAATTCATCGCATTAAAAACGGTGCTAAACGGCTATGCGATACGTGTAATTTTATGTGCACTGTCGGACACTGTTAGCGCGAACACGACGTCGGCGCTTTTCAGCGTGGGGGATATATACGCGCCAAACGAACAAAGAACATCTGGAAATTAAGAGAGACGACAAAGAACTACGCAGTAACACTGGATCAGTAACTACACGTGCATGTATGCTGCAAAATAAATTGAGAGGCCACGTAATCTATTCCGATTTTAAATAAGTAAGTACCGCTTTATTCTTTCTGCTCTGAACGAAGCTGTCTTGTTCCACGTTCAAAATATCACCCGCACGCTCCGAAATCTTTGAGAACAAGTGTCCGATAAAAGCTGCCCGGCAGAGAAAACAATACGAAGAGACACCTTTGATAGCCCACGGACTTTATTCTTTACGTTTTGAACGTTTTTATGCCGCTCATGCACGACGGGGTCATTTTCATATGGTGACAGGACTGCCATGTTATCAATATACAAGCGTCACCGGAATGCTGGCGAGAGCCTTAAACTTACACTCTATATTCCTTTCGACGTTGCCGTTTTGCTTGGAATCGTCGCTTGTTTTACACACCTGTTGCGGAACACACGTT